>BSBM01000348.1:6255000-6422500 GCA_027924585.1 Larix kaempferi
TGTCCAAAATTGGGCAGAGTTCATGGACTTTGTCCAATTGGGTAGAGTTCATGGACTCTGTCTAATTGGGCAGAGTTCATGCACTTTGTCCAATTGGGCAGAGTTCATGGACTCTGTCCAACTGGGTAGAGTTCATGGACTCTATACAAATGGGCAGAGGTCATGAACTCTGGTCAATTCGTATGTTGAAAATTATTTAAATTTAAATATAAAAGAGGAATATATTGAGTGTTTAGTTAGTTACTTTTGTTAAATTGTTGATTTTGCTTATGTGTTTAGAAATGAAAATAAAAGTAGGACTGTAATTGTATTTGCAAATGATATATCCCATTTATATATAGGCTTGTTTTATTTGCTGAACTCTGTCAGCATGGACATGGACAGAGTTCATGAACTCTGTCAACATGGACATGGACTGAGTTCATGAACTCTGTCTACATTGACAGAGTGCAGAGATCAATATATTAGTTCTATTACAAACTGTGTTGATAGATAGCTATAGATACAATGAAACTTTAGATGATTAAACTCTACTTTTGATACAACAAAACTTTAAAATTGACTTTAGGTATAACGAAACTATAGACATGAATAGACTTTAATTTAGATGTACTATGAAATAACAAAAACATTTAGAAGATTGGTATAGTAATTTTTATACATTCGAACAATAATAGTCATAGTCATTTTAAAAACTATTAGATGATACTATGCCACAATGGTCTTGAGTTTTATCCTTGTAAAGGTGGCAATTTTTGGTATTATGTTTTTCTTTGGTTGCAACATGGCAAACTTGGAGAACATAATACCAAGAATCGTTACCATTATCAGGTTGAAATTGAAGACCATTGTGGAACATGGCAAATTTGGGAAACATGTCATTTAACTCGAAACATAATACCATGAATGGTGGATTTTTTTTTATTCTATGGAATAATCAAAATATTTGTAGATGTAATTTATGTTTAAAGTATTAAAATATCTTGATTAAATTATTAATTTAAGAAACTAAAGACCATTATCGAACATGGCAAATTTGGAAAACATGTCAAACTCGAAACATAATACCATGAATTGTCAATTTTTATTTTATTTTATGGAATAATGAAAATATTTGAAGATATAATTTATGTTTAAAGTATTAAAATATCAATTAAGTTATTAATTTAAGATTTAGATTAAAAGTTAAAACAAGTTCATGAACTCATTCTTTGACATAAAGAAATGAACCCTTCACTTAGTATTTAACTATATTGGTTCCATTCATTTTAAACATCAAAAACACTTAGAACATTAGTAAATTAATTCTTCACACATCTAACAATATTAGCTATACTCTTTTTAAGAACTATTAGATGATATTAGGTAAATCTAGATCCTTATTAAATAACTTAGTCTCTTTAGCAGCTAGGTTTTAGAATTTGTAGAATTAACATGTAGGATTTGAATATGTAATTAGTTGATATTTGTGCAAGTGTAGACACTATATATCAAATGGAAAGAGATGATTCTTTGAGGCAAAAGCGTAGGAGGTCTTCACAAACTTCTGGGGTTGGTGTTACAAGAGATAATCGGAGGTTGTCAACCTCCCCTCGGGATTCTAGTTTATTGTATAGTTCACATCGACGAGGTGAAAGGGGTACATATGATTCCCCTATATCTTCTGTGGGAGAACATCGATCTCGACCCTCTATTGGTATATGAATATCGATCTTTTAACATGTACATGTAAATTGTTTTTTTGTGTACGCAAAAATTGTATTTTTGTTTAAACAGAACCTTGTTTTTATTTGAAGCAGAGCATGGTTCAGAAGATGCTTGTTGTAATTCTATAGGGAGGGAGACAGAGCAAGCAAGGGAGATGGATGAGGGTGCAGAGCAAGGTTCTCAAGAGACTCATCATTCTACACAAGGTGATGATGGTCGAGCTAGGACGCAATATGTTGAATTAACTAAGGGTTGTACACCCATTACAACATATCCATCTGATCTACCTCGAGATCTTCCATGGGAAAGTGATGATCATCAAATGACTCTTAAAAGATGTAGATCCCACTACGACAAGTTGGAAAATGATTTGTCTACTATGGATCTCCCTCCAGAGAGTAAACAAAATTTGGAGATTGTTTTGGGATCATTGCAAGACTTCATTCAGGCATATGAGAATCTCGGACCAACTATAGATGGTTTTGTTGATTTGATGCGAAGATGAAGCGAACAAGTGATGGGTCCAGACAAGTGGGATGTTGTGAAGGAGAGAGTGACGAAAGAACAGGCCAAATCAATGTTTAACTTCAAGGAAGGTCTAAAGCGAGAAATGTTGAAAGTGCAATATTTAAAGCATCCTGATCTTGCACATCTACTCTATGATCGGTTTCTCGCAGCCTATGGTCGGTTTCCATGGAACGATGAGGTTTCTCAATATTTTGCTAGATTTTTTTATGCTTATTGTTTTCTTAAATATGAAGCCATACTATACCGATGTTCATTCAAAATTTTATGGAGTTGGAAAGGGTCGAATATATAATCGAGAAGGTGCTCTTAGAGATCCTACAACTCTTCGACCTCCACCCCAAATATCTCGCCCACCTAGGTTGGTGGCATTAAGATCAGAGATAGAGGCCACATCTCAACTTGGGACAATTGCAAGGAATTTTGTTGGCGATGGTTTATCATCAGCATTAGTTGGAGTAGATGTTGGATTGGTTCGAGAAAGGGCTCGTTATGCTATTCGTCAAAAGTTTGTTTACAAAACTAATGATGAGATAGATAGAATGAGCATTGAATATCTCAGGGCATATGCCAAGGTTTGTCGTGACTTAACGGCAAATGTTATATCCAATGACTTGGAAGAGGTTTGTTCATTATGATATGACTTGATCTTAATTAAATATTTTATTCATTTTGAATTGAATTTTTTTGTTACATTATATCAATGATAAATTATGTTTTTTGATGTAAAGTAATAGGTACATTATGTAAATATTTAAATTGGTTGCATTTTTCAAGAATGATGAATGAACATTCTTTCCATGTTTCAACTAGCGAAAATCTAGAGAATATTTGAGAGGTACATATTTATTATTTATATATTTGTAATTATGTTTGAACTTTATATATATATATATATATATATATATATATATTGAATTTTAATTTAACTATGCATCTTATTGTTAATTTGACTTATCCATGCAGGTTTATTAGATACAAATTTTATAAATGATTTACCATCTATTGTGAGCTAATGTTTTTTTAATCTTTTTGTTTTAGTTTTAAGTTAATTGGCACAGTAATTTTTTTGGTTTGCATTATGTTTTATTTATTAATACAATTTAAATTTTAAGGGGGAGATATAGGTTCTCTACTTCATGCAGCAGATATTGGCAAGGAGGTAATTTTGTTCACTGGTTTAATATTGTTCTTTGCTTTAATATTTTATTTTTTATGGCTTTAGTTAAAATTTGTTCAAGTAATTTATGAGATTCATAAATTGATTTTATACATGTTGCAGCTTGGTTCTCTTAAGTCTTTTGGAGGCAAAGGGAAAACTCCTTTGGAGGATGGTGGTCGACAAGTATTTGGAGAATTTGATGTAATATTGTTAATAATTGAAATGTTTTTTGATATATAAGTTTAATATTTTAATTTTCTGAATATTGTTTAAATAATTTAAATGATATTCATAATCTATTTTTATACATGTTGTAGGGTGGGTTGAGTCCAAGGGGAGGTCCTAGTGGAGGATACGAAATAGAATATAGGAAAAGTTACGAAATATGGTGCCTAAAATCCTTAATGCACCATTAAACACTTTGTAAAACATTATATTGGTTACATGGACAATGTTATTCTTTATGCACAATTAAATTCTTTGTAAACCTTGAAATAAGCTACGTGGACAATTTTCGTAAAACCCCAAGTAAAATCGTTAATATACCATTGAATAATTTGTAAAACCTATTCAAAATTAGTACTTTTACGGACAGTTGTACTAAAGGAAGAAGATCAGAGAATTCAGAGACGAAAAGGCAGAGCCCGTGAAGATCGTCTGTGTTTCCATGTAAGATTGGCAATTAGATTAGCAGCATATGAGTAAAATAAATCTTGTATGAATATATCACTATAATAAAATATAATTATTTATATAGATTTTAATGTATGAAAATATCATAATAAGTTAATTATGTTAGAAGTTTTCTTTATGGATTGTCTATAAATGATTAAAATTACAAATTTTAATAATTCAGATTTCAATATAGAATTATTTTAATGAAATTATATTAATGTCTAAACAAATTAGGTCAGTCGAACTTTGAAAGGATGCTAAAAGCGGGAACCTTTGTGATCTTTGATGGAACTTTATCACTGTCTTCTCATTGTCTCAATATATTTAGAATTAGTTTGTACGTACCTTTCAGTTTTATTTCTTCACAAACGAAATTGTTGAAAATGTGATCAACCATAGTATCGTTGCGTGTGAAATATGTTTGAGCAAAAGATTATGGATTGGAAAGAGTCAAGGAATGGGAATAATTATTATCCAACAAAGAAATATGAAAAAAAATAATAATTGTTTTAGCATCAATTCAAGTATTATAAACAGCGGCCTCACCATAAATTACTTTACATTAACTAATTTAAGATTGAGAATATACACTACACAAATTGTATTGTGAATGTATTTGGATTGCTAAAATTCAAACAAAAATTGTATTGTAAATGTGTTTGGATTGCTAAAATTCAAACACAAATTGTATTGTAAATGTGTTTGGATTGCTAAAATTCACTATTAACTCCAAGATGTATGATTGATTTTGCAAAAAATTAAAAATTATTTGACAAGTTCTACAACAAAAAGTAAAGGAAGGTCCTAAAAGTATTAAAAGTATTGTTTTGACATAATTGAATTCAAGAACCGATTCCCTATTTCTATGCTTGTTGACAATGATTCATCATTTGACAACAATATGGCACTATCAACCAATGTGCTATGTGTTCGTGACAAACTTTATCTCCATGTTAAGCTACTTGATCGCATACATGCAAACAAAGAGTCATGCAAGAAAGAGTGTGGTGGTGCTCCGTGTGTCACGAAAAAGTTTCAACTCGGATTACAAATGGATTTTTTAACCCATGCAAAGGGACACATAAGGTTTAAACTCAGACAAGAAAGGTGAGCACAATGTTCAACTCATACTACAAATGGATTTAGTAGCCCATGCAAAGGGACATGTAAAGTTCAACTCGGACGAGCAAAGTGAGCACCAGCAGTGCAGGGATCTTGTATAAATGAGTGAATTACGACAAAGGATGGAAGTCCCATTGGTTTGTTCATCGGCATGGAGTTTTGTCCTACTACAAAACCCATGGCCCCCAAACGAAGAGACCGAGAAAGGAATATGCGTTATCGAAGAGGAATCTTTGAAGGCATGAGAAATTCTAAGTATGCTCCTACTGGTTCAAAGGAGAGAAAACCATTTCGAGAGACTCATCTCAAGGTAAATTCTAGCTTACATGCATTTTTATGTTTCATTGGAGGTCACATTTCGAAAATTACAATAAATGGTCCACAAGATGCTGAAAGCCATAAGACAGGCATGCATACTGCACTGAATAATTTCAGATATCCTAGTTTTAGCCATTGTTTTTCTTTCATCTCCTACTTAGGAGACACATTTTAGCATCTCTTGTAGTTTCCTTTCTCTTAGTTGAATCCCTTCATCCCTGCTTAGTTATGCACTCACCTCGCTATTCCTACCATTCATGTCGACCAACAACTTCTACACTTTTGGTACAAAGTGGCATTGAAAGATGTAGGAGAGTATATAAAATAAAAATAAAGTATCACCAGTTACTCTATAAACAGCTCGATGCCTGGCATTATACATATGTTGTTGACGGTCAACTTTGTTTCAACTTAGTACTGATTCCTTTTGAGATTAATTGTTATATCATTATCTTTACTTGGTGTTGATGGCTACGATAGCCTGAACTACGCCTTAATTCAGCCCAACATTCGTCATTGTCACAAACTGTGTTAGATGAACAACTAAATCCTCAATTCAACGTAACCTTTAAATCTAAAGAAGTTCCTTGGAACTTCTCTATTGTTTCAGATGAAATATTAATGAAACATAACCTAGTGGCTGACCGCGTCAGAGAATTGAGGGTGTCTATTGTAATTAATGAAACATTTAATTTCGATGTTGCATTTAATATCAACGCTGCTTGTTTTGGAACTTCCTTCAGCTATTCGTTCTCAGTTAAAAATAGAACCCCTATCCCACAAATGCTCACCAGAACCCCTCTCCCACGAATTCTCACCTTCAATGTAGAGTCATATTTGTTGTTCACTGGGGCTACATTCATATAAACTGCTTTCCTATCCTCAATTCAACGTAACCTTTGAATTTGAAGAATTTCCTTGGAACTTCTCTATTGTTTCAGATGAAATATTAATGAAACATAACCTAGTGGCTGACCGCGTCAGAGAATTGAGGGTGTCTATTGTAATTAACGAAACATTTAATTTCAGTGTTGTATTTAATATCAACGTTGCTTGTTTTGGAACTTCCTTCAGCTATTCGTTCTCCAGTAAGAATAGAACCCCTCTCCCA
Organism: Larix kaempferi; assembly: GCA_027924585.1. NCBI lineage: Eukaryota > Viridiplantae > Streptophyta > Pinopsida > Pinales > Pinaceae > Larix > Larix kaempferi. The sequence goes on from BSBM01000348.1 coordinate 6,261,621, forward strand.
CAAATGCTCACCAGAACCCCTCTCCCACGAATGCTCACCTTCAATCTAGAGTCAGATTTGTTGTTCACTAGGGCTACATTCTATTTTTTACCAATATTTCGTGTCTCCTCCCTACTTAGGCCCAAGATGACGTTGCCTCTATTGCTTACTAGATTCTCTAGCTTTAAAAGTGAGCATTTAAACCTAAACACAATGTTATATGCATTGACCTAAATGCCAATGAATATGCTTTGTATCAAACTAGTGTTATATTCAAGATCTGGACGACTATGATCACAGTACAAATGGAACAAGGTACGAATTTTGTCTTCATAAAGGATATTTGGAAGTGATTTGATGAATTTTTAAATAAAACAGAGACGCAGCCTACTTTGGCCTCACACATTTCCTTGTGCAAAGAAATTTATGGAATTTGTTTGAAGCCTTTCCGTGAAAGTGATTTTCCATATATTTAACGTGATCGAAGGTGATCCGTTAATTAATTCTTGTTTGAAAATCTTGAAAATTTATACATTATCTACAAGTGAATGCCGTGTTACAGGTTAATTGTCCATGTGTGCATCACATGGATGAAAATGAAGTTCCGTGAAAATTTAAAATATTTTGGTCATTTCAAGAATTTATATGCGATGTTGAGATCTGCTGATGAACCTTATTCTATTCAAATTTTGGATAAAGTTCGACCATATTTTATGTGGATGCTGAGATACATCCTATTTTATAGTGGAAATATGGAATTTGTCGGTTATAGGTGTCGAAATTTCCTTCAAATTTGTGTCAAAGTTGAAGATTTTGTCAAAATGTCAATGTAAAGTGTTACAGAGAGAATACGACATAATTTTATTTGAAATATTTGGATTTAAAAAAGAAGAAGTTACCAATCTTGTTTGAGGGGCTCAAATAAGTAGAATATTATCGCTTGAAAAAGTGAAACCAGCTATATTCCATGGGGTAATGATTTGTTTGCAAAAGATCAGTGAAACGGCCGACTGTAGGGTCGAGGGTTTGGTTATCAGAAGGGAGGGATGGGTAGGAAAGCCATTCAAAGGCATAACCTTTTTGTGTTGCATCTCTCAATTGCAGGTGCACCAATGAACCATTGTAGATATAAGAGCAAGAACTCTATTTTTATGCCTCACCCTCCCTAGAAGATTATTTATCCGCATTCCTATTGAGGACATGACAAAGCGTAAAAACGATTGTGCACCATCAGAGTTGAACAAGGATTCTTTATCACTATGTTTTGTTGATAGCGCTTAATCTAAAATAGAAACTTTGCTAACTCTTTTGGTGGTAATTCTCTTAACTAACTCTTCATGATGAAAAAAAGGTGGTAAGAAGGTGCAATCTTCTGCAACCACCGAGGGTTTGGTTTTTGGTTATTAGAATATGTATGGCGTTATAATATTTACATGAGATTTTACTAGATCCTGAAACAAGATAGTGGAATATCGCGCTGGCACATCAATAGGGAACTGGTTGGTCTTTCTTCAATATGGAAAAGGTTGAATGATGCAACACCCTTAACTTAATTTTTGCAGAAACAACAACGAGAACGGACAAGAATTTAGAAGATCGTACAATTGCAGTAAAATTAGTGGGGAGCCGACTTACTTTATCGCGGAAAGAGGACGAGTTTGTCCAAAACTGTTTTCTAAGTCGTGATCTGTAAGGAAAATTTTGGCCTTGGCTGCTTATTCTAAATAGGTTTTCTAATTCATGAGCTATAAGGCAAATTTTGGCCTTCGCTGCTTATTCTAAATAGGTTTTCTAATTCGTGAGTTGTAAGGCAAATTTTGGCCTTGGATACTTATTCCAAATAGGTAGCGGCAACCTCTACTTGGCTCCTCATGTTATAGCTTTTCGGCCATCACATCTGACATGATTAGCGAAGTTTTCATAATAATGATGTATGATTGAGTGGTCAGATCATGAAATGATGGAGATCCAAATGGTATTTTTTTACAATTTTAAATTTAGTTTAATTTTAAATTATTTTTAATATCTAACAATTCTTCTCACAGAGGTATATTGTCAAATCAATCTTATTAACCAATGATAAAAGAGCAATTTCGAATTTCAATAATTTTATACAGTTATTTTAATTTTCAAAAAAATAAATTTAATATATTAATTTTTATAAATTTTGTAGAAATTGTAATAGAGAATGAGCTTTTAATATAAAGTCAACGAAGTTAGAGGACTAGTTGATCGCTATAATCCCTGCTACGCAGGGACTAAAAAAAACTAAAGCCATACAAAGAGATGGTATGAACACAAAACAAGTTCTATGAACCCATACTATTTAAAAAATAATGAACACATGTAATAACAATAGTATCTTAGATATTAAAGATACACATCCACTCTTTTATATATAAAGGAAGTTTGGTCCACCTTTGTAAGATAAATAAGTTATATTGGTTTATGTTAAAAAAAAGATACCTTGATTCATAGTTCAATTAATTAATCTTTTTATAAAAAAATATTAAATTTTTTATTTTTTTTATGAAAAAGGTATTTGTTGATAAAAAAATAAAAACTAAGGTATACATAGTTATTATTATATTTAAGTTAAATTTTGTTTTATTTTGTATTTATATTTATATTAAAATATTTTTTTATTTTTTATTTTATTATTTGAAAATTAAAATTAATCATTAATTTTTTATTTAAAAATATTCACAATATAAATTTGTAGTTGTGTTTATATTGAAACTGTGTTTTTATTATTTTAATTTAAAATTGTAAAATTCAATATTAATCTCTTATTTAATAATAAAAAAAAACCTATATGTTTTATGAAATTAAAATCAACCTAAAAAAATTCTATAATTTAAAAATCTTCATAATATAGAAAATATACCATTTGTATTTGTGTTTATATTGAAACTATATTTTTATTATATTAACTTAAAATTTTAAAAAACAATATTAACCTCTTATTTAATTAAAAAAATCTTTATGTTTTATGAAATCAAAATCGACGTAAAACAGATTCTATAATAGAGATTTTGTTTTAATAACATAATGTTAATTTCATAAAAAATATTTATATTAATTTAAATAAAAATTTACATTTCAACATAATTTGTTAAAAAATTGGAAGTGCCTCTCTCTTCAAAAAAACTAACAAAATTAACACACATTGTCACATTATTACCTCGAAAATCCATAAATAAATAAAAAAATTTAATGCATGTAACCTTGTAAAAACATCATTTTTATTCCGATATACTACATAACATATCTACACTCTTAGCGAGTAATAACTACTGTGATATGGTCGTCTTGTTTGAAGATGTTGTTAATGAAATTTATAACTGCTTGGTCAGGTTGCATTCAAGTTGGATGCCCCACCAAAATAAATGGCTTGTCGCCATCAAGAACGAAGGTTATGTTTAAAAAATGTTCATGCTCCTGTTATTGTTTTTATGTAACATTTAGCTTGGCCCTAAGGCTAAGTTGGATCCTTGATCCTAGTCTAAACTATGTTCTAAATATCTAAGCTGTAAGCACCAAGAAAGGGGGGGAAGGCTATTACTATAGTCATGATCCCAAACGTAAACATATTGAGGTCTAAGACCAGCGCTAATCTTTAGTTTAAAAGTAAGTTTGGACCTTGCAATGCATGAGGGAATGTAATGATGGCTATGGGTAATGCAGCTAGGCTTTTATGGCATACGCTGGAAAGCAATCACAACCGTCCATCAAGCATTGGGATTTGCAGGGTTGAAGTAGGGTTTAATGCTTTGTGTTGATGTCTGAACCTTAATTATTTCATTTTAATTTGTAATTTTGTGAGAGCCGAAGCTCTGTTTAGACAAAGGAAATTTTGTGAAACTTGGGTGAGGAACAGGGTTTCAGTTGATAATGGCATATCTCTTGATGACATGCCAAGGTGAAGAAGAGTTCCTCATAGTCATGGTGGCTGCCTTCAACATTCGTTGGTGTCTACGACTGGTCTTGGCCAAATATCCAGTTTTGAAATGCCAGATAAAAATGTCAAGGAGAGTTTTAAGCTTAGTTCATGTTAAACTATTAACTATGTTTCGTTTTCCTTTCTAGTTGCAGGTGTTTAATATATATTTGATTCTTCTTGCAGGAAAGTAGTGATAAGGGCAGCAGGAGGAGCCGAAACCTGGCCTTTACTGCCCACAAAACAGGTAAAGCATCCTCACTTAAGATAATTCGGTTGATTTCTTTACTTACAGTTTTGATTAAAGTTGGTTCATGGTCGTTGGTTACAGGTGAAGGGTGCCAACAAGGATGGCGACAGGGTCACCTCCTCTTGATCCCGTGTCTTAAGATGCCCAGGTAAAATAGTTTACCTTGCTTGCTATATCTTAACATTTCTTTAAACTAAAGACTGTAGTTTCTAACTGCATTTGTGGTTTTAATGTAGGTAACCTTCGACAGGGTTCAAAAAATGCATAAGGGGTTTCAGTTTTGCGCCTTCAAGAGATAAGTTTAACCTAACCCACCCTTAGGGTTTGTGGTCTGTCGGATAACAGCTTTGCAACCTCTCTACTGCAATAATTACTTTTAAATATCTGTGTGTTAATGTTTGTAGAATTATAAACTAGAAGTTTATAGTGCCATCATAGATGGATTATCTTTTGTAATATATATTTAATGTAGGGATTTTAATTCTGGCATTGATTGCGACTAGCATGGGCTTATAGCCACTAGTTGCGAAATTGTGAAATCTATTCAATGTTGTTTTATAATTTATTGCGACCCTCAGGTTCCTTTACGTTTTCTATGGAGAACTTCAAGAATGTTTATGTGGTTTATAAAAGTAATTTTATAAGGTTTAGATGCAATGCTTTAATCACTGTCATGAAATAAAATGAGCATTGATTAGCAATCCTTTTTTATTTTATTATCATAATTCTTCGACGGGATTCAATCCAATGTCTATATCCCTGTCAATTCAATTCGGTTGGTTTATTTATTAATTTTCCGAATTACAAATCTGTATTAGATCCATGGATTATACTATGAATACCCTAAAATTAGTTAAAAGCTTGACTAAATGTTGTTCTACGGAGGATGGTCTTAGATTTTGGTTAATAGGAAAAGTGGCACAAATCACACAGTTATAGACATGTGGTGTTTTACGATTTATAACTAGGTTAAGGTAATCCCAGCTATGGCGACTCGATCTGCACAAGGTTTATATAAAAGTAAACATGTATTTAATTAAAAATAAAGTAGAACCCCTTTCGACTCTCTTGTTTCTAGTAAACGTCGTTATAGATGAGAAAAGAAATGGGCAGTACCGATCGCTTACTCCAATTTTGGAGGTCTAGCTATGGTTAATTGGTAAGAGTGAAAATATATTTTAAGTATGTTCTTGATTAACCTTATTCCATACTAGTTTAGAGATTTTCTGAGCATGATATTAATAGTTATTTGATGGATAGTTTTGACATAAAATGCTTACTTAAAAAAAAAAGCTTAGATCTCGATTTGACAGAAATACTTTCATTTCAAATTATAAGGCAATATACTTGAATTAAAACAGAATGTATTACATATGAACAATTTATGATCACTCTATAACATAAATGGAAATACAATATATTATTTGAAAAAACAATAGGAGGTAAATCGTACAAATTCATAAATAAATCCCTTGTCTATTTAAATGCATAATAGAAATCTTGCTACGGGTTAGATGAGAAACATAAATAAAAACTCCTACTGTAATTAATTCAGACAAGTAAGAAAATAGAACAATGAACCTGGCACCATTATCGGGAAAACAGAAATGAAACAACCGCTCCTCCCAACCAACTCCTAGAGCATCCAAGTCTCACTTGCTCCAGAACCCTCGATACTGATTTCTGAACCACAAGAGAAAAATCCACCTAATGCGCCATCTCTTGCATTATCATATTCAATCCCCGTCCAATGCTAGCCTCCTGCTACTTATGCACACACTATTATATAGTATTTTTCCTAGGACTTGGTCATTTATGAGCCTCCCACTCTTTAGCACTCAACTAAGAGTTGTGACTTGATTTTGGGGAAGATGCCTCCTGCACCTTGAGTTCTCACTCAGCAGCGTCAACCACTTGGATTTTCCTCTTGTGGGTCAGCAATCACTCATACAACACCTATTTCATTTATGTCCCCCTTTCAATATTTTTATTAATAAAAGAATAATCCATTACATTGTTTTATTTTTTACTTCTTATCAAAAATATTTAAAAATAAAATAAATTTAAATATTCAGAAAAGAATTTAATAAGTATTTATGAAATCCTGGTGTATTACATACACCTCCTCTTAAAGGATAACACTATCCTCAGTGTTATTTTTTTTTGTCTTTATTCTTCCATTTCTTCATCCTAGAATAGGATTGGATATCCCTCCCGCATATCACTTTCCAATTCCGAAGTGGAATCTTCCGGACTAAGGTGCTTCCATTGCACCTTGACTTGTCTGATGGTACAGTTCCGAAGTAGAAGTTCTCTTTTGTCTAGGATACACTCTGGTCCCACCTAGAACTCTCCCTCGGGTTCCACCTATATAACATCCCAACCAATCACATGAGAGGTGTCATGCACATACTTCTTTAAAATGTAAATGTGCAAAACTTCATGTACTTTAATAGTAGGTGGTAGGGCTAACTGATATGCTACCGGCCCTACTTTAGCCAAAATTTCAAATGGCCTACAATACCTGGGTGCCAATTTTGAATACCTAACTAGCCTTAAGGATATTTTCTTAGGTCTTACCTTTATATACACATGCTCTCCTACCTGGAACTCTCGATGAGTTCTTTTTAAGCCAGCATAACTTTTTTGCTCGTCTTGGGTAGCCTTCAAATTTTGTTGTACCTGCTTCACGGTTAGTTCTGTATCTTTTAACAATTCAGGTCCTTACATTAATCGGTCTACTGGACTTCTCCATGAAATGGGAGTATTACATTTTCGTCCATACAAAATTTCAAAGGGACTCATACCAGTTGATACCTGGAAATGATTATTGTAAGAAAATTCTAATAAGTGTAGGCAGTCTTCCCACTTACTTGGTTTTTCCATTACGTGCATTCTTAACATCTCCTTTAGGACTTGGTTTACCCTTTCAATCTTCCCATCTATTTGCGGATGATACACAGTACTGCAATATCAATTGAGTACCTAACCCTTTAAACAAAGCTTTCCAGAGATTACCTGTAAATTTTACATCTTTGTTTGAGATTATTACCTTTGGTAAGCCATGTAACCTGGAAATCTCTTTCATAAATATATCTGCAATGTTAACATCCTTATAAGTAGATTTTACTAGAATAAAGTGAGTTGCTTTGCTTAATTTATCGACTACGACCATGATTGAGTCGTGTTGCCTAACATTTTTAGGTAGGCCTATTATAAAATCCATGCTGATTATTTTCCACTTCCATTCTGGAATGGGTAGCGGTTGTAATAACCCAGCTGGATGTTGGTGTTCAGGCTTGACTTGTTGGCATTCTATGCAGTGAGCTAAGTATTATGTTGCTTCTTTCTTCATGTTGGGCCAAAAGAAGTCCTTTTTTATCATGGTGATAATCTTCTGGTATCCAAGATGTCCTGAATATGGCCATTTGTGTAACTCATTCATGACTGTTAATTTGTCTTCTGCTGTATTTGGTATGTACAATCTGTTTTTATGCAACAATAACCCTCTTTCACTTAAACAAAAATCTGTTTTTATCTAGTTCTTTTAATTTTCAACAGTCTTTTCTTTTCAATTTTGGTACTCTATCCGAATTTTCTGCATTTAAAATCTGGTTTTCTAAATCAGATTCGTAAATGTTGCTTGCAAATAATAAATTTGCATGATGACTTAAAGAGTTTGTAACTTTGTTTTCCTTACCTTTTATATGTTTTATCTCGAAGTCATATTAGCTTCAGAATGACAACCACCTTGCTTGTCCAATGTTTAAATTCTGCTAATCAAACAAGTATTTTAGGCTTATGTTACCTGACATTAGCAAAAAATTTCTTTCAATAAGGTAGTGTCACCACATCTTTAACGCATGTATAATTGCAACAAGTTCTAAATCGTGCGTAGTGTAATTTTTTTCATGTTCTTTTAATTTTCGGGATTCATAGGCCACGATATGATTTTCTTGAATTAGTACCCTGCATAATCCTTCATTGCATGCGTCAGTGCATACGACAAAATCCTTAAAAGGATCAACAATTTTTAGTATAGGGGCGGTGGTTAATAGATGTTTTAGTTTATTCAAACTTTCCATACAATTTTCATTCCATCCAAACCTTTTACCTTTCTTTTGTAGTGAGTTTATGGGATAGGCTATCTTAGAAAACCCTTCAATAAACTTCTGATAATAGCCCATAATCCCCATAAATGATCTTATGTCGGTTACATTTTTAGGAACTAGCCATTCATTGATAACCTTAGTCTTGTCGGGGCGATAGATATTCCATCCTTAGACACTACGTGTCCTAGATATTGAATTTTGTCTTTATAGAAATCACACTTGCTAAACTTAGCAAACAATTGTTGTTCTCTTAATATTTGCAAAACTATTTTTAAGTGTTCTTCATGTTCTTGTTCATTCTTTGAATAAATAAGTATATCATCGATGAAGATGACTACGAATTTATCTAAGTAGTTGCTAAAATTACCATTCATTGAACACATAAAAGTTGTAGGTGCATTTGTTAAACCAAAAGGCATTACGACAAACTCGTAATGACCATAATGAGTTCTAAAAGCAGTTTTAAAGATGTCTTCATCTTTGATCCGTACCTGATGGTAGCCAGACCTTAAATCTATTTTAGAAAATATTTTTGCCCATTGGAACTGATCAAATAGATCATATATCTGGGGTAAAGGATATCGATTTTTAATAGTCATTTTATTTAATTATCGATAGTCTATGCATAATCTAAAGGTTCTGTCTTTCTTCTTTACGAATAAGACTGGTGCTCCCCAAGGGGAAACACTAGGTCGAATGTACTTGTAAATTAATTCTTGTAGCTGTGATTTAAGTTGTGTAAGTTCTATCATATTCATCTGATACAGAGCTTTCAATGTTGGTACCACTCTTGGTATCAGATCGATTGTAAAGTCTATGTCTCTTTTTGAAGGTAGTCCAGGGACTTCTTCTAGAAAGATGTCTTTAAAATCTTTTAAGATTTGTATATCTTCCACTTTAAGTTTGTTATCTTGATATTCATCATCTAATACATAAACAACAAATACTTTACATCCCTTATGTACGGATCTTTTCATTTGTAAGGCTGAGATCTCCCTGATAATTATTTTTCTAGGAATTCCTATTACTTTAATTGTATTTCCAGTGTTAGCTATGCATGTAAAAGTTTTGTCATAACAATTCAACATAACCTTGTGTTTCTCCAACCAATCCATTCCTATCAGCATATCATAGGAACCTAATGGTAAAATATTCAGATCAGCATGTGTATTAAATTCATTCATCAATACTTCACAATTTTTCACATAACTATGACCTTATGTTTAGTACCTGTGGCTAACTGTACCAGCCAAGATTTTTCAAATTTTTCTAGTACCAATTTACATAATTCAACAATCCTAGGTGATACATAACTTAAACTTGCACCCGGATCAATTAGTATGGAAATAGGTTAACTTTTTATCATACCTTCGATCTCGACCATTGAAGCTTGGTGGTCTGCCTGTCGATTCTCCAATGCAGCATTGATTATGGGAATACTTCTCGCCATATCTCCAACTATAACAGCTTCTTGAATGGAGTGAAATTTATTAAAATTTTTATTTCTTACAAGACAGTCTTTAAAGTAATCTGGGTCACCACATTCCCAACATTTTAAGGGTTCCCACTGTGCAGTGTTTTTAAAATTATGGGAAGGTTCTCTTTCTTTTGTTGTGGAGTGTTGTGGTTTAAATTTTTTATAATTATTACCATGATACCCTCTGTAGTTATTTCTAGAATTCTTGTGAAATCTATTATTATTATTATTCTTTTTTCTTGGGTCAAAGTTATCTCATCTTTTAGTGTTCCAATTAGGTACATTTTCCCTTTTATTTTTATTCTATTCATAACAGTAATTTGCTTTCCTCATTGCTTCTTCCAGCGTCTTTGGATTGTCATACTCGATCCGCTCTTTAAACGAAGTAGGAAAGCAACTTAAAAAATGTTGTATTTTTGGTTTTTCATCTATTATGTAAGGTACATAACGAAGAAGACTTAGGAATTTACTGTAGAGTTCTTTCATGGTCAAAGCACCCAACCTTAATTCGTAGAACTCTTTCGCTTTTTCTTCATAGTATTGTTCCAAAAGATACTTTTCTTTAAATAATTTCTTAAAGGTTTTCCAGGTTACTTGTCGCTCTTTTATACCTTTTACTTTCTTGATATCTTGCCACCATATATATGATTTTCCACTTAAGTTATAGATGGCCATTTTTTCCTTTAGTTCATCAAAATAGTTGTAAATATGGAAGTATTTCTTCATTCCAGACAACCAGGCTTCTTCCTCTTCTCCTTTCTCAATTTCACCATTAAACATAGGAGGTTTAATTTTTTTAAATTCTCCTGAAATTTCTTCATAGGGTCTGTACTTATTTTTATCTTTATGACTGTCACTACTTTCACTAGAATCCTGACGTTCTTGTTTTTGTGATTCTTCACTGGAAGTTTCATCCCCATGGCTGGAAAATTCTAGCATTCTTCTCTTATGTTTATAAGGTGTAGCTTTTGGATTATCTTCTTTAGTTTCTTAGTTTTATATTTTTCATTACTGTATATTTTATCCAGCGGAATATTACTTAGCTCTTCTTGTGCTTTCATAATTCGTTCATTTTCATCCCTAACTATTTTTAATTCTGACCTCAATTCTTTGACAGTCTGTTGTAATTCTGACGGATTGTCGGTTCTACTCTCATTTAAGTTTACCCAGATTTTACCTCCTTCATTATTCATCGGTATTCTAGGAGGTGATTCTTCTCCTTTAGGAAATCCGAACACTGCCATAATTTCCTACAAAAATAAAGTTTTCTTCCTCTTCCTGTTTAGTAAGAGAATTAAACCCAAAAATAAAAATTAGATTAGTTTTTTGTTTTACCCAATTGCAATGTTGGGTCGATTTAGGACAATTGTTGTAACCATGCTCTGATACCATTATGTTGCATACCTAGAAAATCCATAAATAAATAAATAAAAATTTAATGCATGTAACCTTGTAAAAACGTTGTTTTTATTCCGATATACTACATAACATATCTACACTCTTAACGAGTAATAACTACTGTGATATGGTCATCTTGTTTGAAGACGTTGTTAATGAAATTTATAACTTCTTGGTCAGGTTGCATTCAAGCTGGATGCCCCACCAAAATAAATGGCATGTCTCCATCAAGAACGAAGGTGATGTTTAAAAAATGTTCCTGCTCCTGTTATTGTTTTTATGTAACATTTAGCTTGTCCCTAAGGCTAAGTTGGATCCTTGATCCTAGTCTTAACTATGTTCTAAATATCTAAGTGGTAAGCACCAAGAAGGGGGGGGAGGCTATTACTATAGTCATGATCCCAAATGTAAAGGTATCGAGGTCTGTTAATCTTTAATTTAAAAGTAAGTTTGGACCTTGCAATGCATGCGAGAATGTAATGAGGGATATGGGTAATACCATAGTTGAACCTTGATTTGAGAGCAATATAAAGGATTTTGATTTACCCTGCTATACGTGGTTGTTGGTTATTTTTACTATGGTGGATGGTAACATTTAATACACCACCGTAGCTGCGAGTTGGCAGCGCAACCAGGATTTTATGGCCTACACTGGAAAGCGATCGCAACTGTCCATCAAGCGTTGGGATTTACAGGGTTGAAGTAGGGTTTAATGCTTTGTGTTGATGTATGAACCTTCATTATTTCATTTTAATTTGTAAGTTTGCGAGAGTCGAAGCTCTGTTTAGACAAAGGCTATTTTGTGAAACTTGGGTGAGGAACAAGCTTTCAGTTGCTAGTGGGATATCTCTTGATGGCATGCCAAGGTGAAGAAGAGTTCCTCATAGTCATGTTGGCCACCTTCAATGTTCATTGGTGTCTACGACTGGTCTTGGACAAATCTCCATTTTCGAAATGGAAGATAAAAGTGGTGAGGAGAGTTCTAAGCTTAGTTTATGTTAAACTATTAGTTGCGTTTCGTTTTGCTTTCTAGTTGCGGGTGTTTAATATATATGTGATTCTTCTTGCAGGTAAGGAGTGATAAGGGCGCCAGGAGGAGCTGACCCTTGGCATTTACTTGCCACAAAATAGGTAAATCATCCTCACTTAAGATAATTCGATTGATTTATTTACTTACAGTTTTGATTAAAGTTGGTTCATTATCGTTGGTTGCAGGTGGAGGGTGCCTGCGAGGATGGTGACAGGGTCACCTCCTCCCAAGCCCGCGTCTTAAGATGCCCAAGTAAAATAGTTTACCTTGCTTGCTATATCTTAAAATTTCTTTAAATTAAAAATTGTAGTTTATAACTGCATTTGTGGTTTTAATGTAGGTAACCTTCGATAGTGTTCAGAAAATGCACAAGGAGTTTCATTTTTCCGCCTTCAAGAGATAAGTTTAACCTGAACCACCCTTAGGGTTTGTGGTATGCCAAATAATGGCTTTGCGCCCTCTCTACTCCAATAATTACTTTAAATATATATGTGTTAATGTTTCTATAATTATAAACTGGAAGTTTATAGTGCCATCGTAGATGGCTTATCTTTTGTAATATATCTTTAATGTAGGGATTTTAATTATGGCATTGATTGCCATTAGCATGGTCTTATAGCCACTGGTTGCGAAATTGTGAAATCTATTCAACGTTTTTTTATAATTAATCTTTATTGCGACCCCCAGGGTCCTTTATGTTTTATGTGGAGAACTTCCAGAATGTTTATGTGGTTTATAAAAGTAAAGTTATAAGGTTTAGATGCAATTCTTTAATCACTGTCGTGAAATAAAATGGGCATTGAATATCAATCCTTTTTTATTTTCTTATCATAATTCTTCGACGAGATTTGATCCAGTGTTTAAATCCTTGTCAATTCTATCCAGTTGGTTTATTTATTAATTTTCCTAATTACAACTCTGTATTAGATCCACGGATTATACTATGAATACCCTAAAATTAGTTAAAAGCTTGACTAAATGTTGTTTTACGGAGGATGGTCTTAGATTTTGGTTAATAGGAAAAGTGGCACAAATCACACAATTATAGACATATGGTGTTTTACGATTTATAACTAGATTAAGGTCATCCTAGCTATGGTGACCCGATTTGTACAAGGTTTATATAAAAGTAAAATTGTATTTAATTAAAAATAAAGCAGAGCCCCTTTCGGCTCTCTTGCTTCTAGTAAATGCCGTTATAGATGAGAAAAGGAATGGGAAGTACCGATCGCTTACTCCAATTTTGGCGATCTAGCTGTGGTTAATTCATGAGAGTGAAAATATATTTTAATTATGTTCTTGATTAACCTTATTCCATACTAGTTTAGAGACTGTTTGAGAATGATATTAATAGTTATCCGATGGATAGTTTTGACAGAAAATGCTTACTTAAAAAAAAAAACTTAGATCCTGATTTGACAGAAATACTTTCATTTCAAATTAAAAGGAAAGATACTTGAATTAAAACATAATTTTGGTTTACATACAAACAATTTATGATCACTCTATAACATAAATATAAATATGACAGATTATTTGAAAATCGAATAGGAGGTAAATCGCACAAATGCATAAATAAATCCCTTGTCTATTTAAATGCATAATAGAACTCTTGCTAGGGGTTAGATGCTAAATAGAAATAAAAAATCCTACTGTAATTAATTCAGACAAGTAAGAAAACATAACAATGAACCTGGCACCATTGTCGGGAAAACATAAATGAAACAACCGTTCCTCCTAACCAACTCCTAGAGCAGCCAAGTCTTACTTGCTCCAGAACTCCTGAGCCTGATTGTTGAACCACAAGAGCAAAATCCACCAAATGCGCCATCTCTTGCATTATCAGATTCAATCCTCATCCAATGCTCTTGACTTGGTCAGGACTTGGTCATTTATGAGCCTCTTGCTCTTTAGCACTCAACTAAGATTTGTGACCTGATTTTGGGGAAGATGCCTCCTGCACCTTGAGTTCTCACTCAGGAGCTTCAGCCACTTGGCTTTTCCTCTTGTGGGTCAGCAATCACTCATGCAACAACTATTTCATATATGTCTCCCTTTCAATATTTTTATTAATAAAAGTATAATCCATTACATTGCTTTTTTTTACTTCTTGTCAAAAATATTTAAAAATAAAATAAATTTCAATATTCATAAAACTATTTAATAATGATTTATTTAATCCTAGTGCATTACACATATTTTATTATTATTATTTTCCCACTTTATTTTTCCTAACTTGATAACTTAATGTAACCATTTATTAAATCTTCTATTGAAGTAACTACTACTATTTATTACTATGAAGGTTAAAAACAAAAGGATTGAATCTATGTATAGTTTAAATAATATGAATGGTATATATCAATAATATTTTGAGGAGTTAGTTCATTTCAATATTTTGAATGGTTGAGAGCTTTGAGAAATAAACCTCACTTCTTAATTGTAACTATAGTGTAAAAGTAAATGATAATGGATGTTGTTTATTTTGGTGTTGAGAACAACTCTAGAAACTAATATTTCAGATCCATTTGTTTCTTTAATAATTTTATATGGTTACAACTTTGGGGTTGTAAATTTTATAGAGAAACTTGGAAAAAATAGAACAAATCAAGAAATCTTTTGTAATTAATTAATATTAAAATTATAAACAATAAGCTCTATCCAGTCTTTTTGATGTTGGACTTCCACCCATTGAGAGTAAGAATATGATTAGGTATTTCATGTAAAGCACAAAATAATTAACATAAAAAAATTAGAGGTTTTGTGATGTTGTTTTAAATATAAGTAAAATTTACTCAAAACATAAAAAGGTAGATTAAATATACAAATTCTTGATTTAAATATTGGAGATAAAATGAAGAAGTAACTTCTCTTCATAATATTGATATCATTAAATGCATTGCCACAACTAAATTTCAACCTAAATTGTGGTGCAATGAAATTTTTTATAAGGATCTATGTTTGTTTACTTTTTTTTTCACAACCCAAAAAAGCTATACCTTATAACAGATTATATAAAAATGTACAAAAAACTAGAAACCAGTCCAAAGAGACAGCAAACTGTTGTCCACCCCAGAAAGATAAACTAAATCTCCAACCTGAGCAGAGAAATAAAACGAACATCAACCAAAACATATTACACTGACCCCAGACAGATAGAAAAGATGACAGCCAAGTCTAGGCCCAACACCAACCAACAAGTACGATAGCCCCAGCTATAAGGAATACAAAAAAAAAAATGAATACCAGACCGAGAGTCTCCCACAAAGGCATTAAAGATGTCATGGTCAATAATGGCAATTCTTCCAGCCTCCCGAAAAACATCATCTGACACAAATTCGAAGAACAGGAAGCCTTCCAACACATTTAGAGCTTTCTTCGAAAGAAAATCTGCCTGAGCATTCTCAGAACGAGGTATATGTAAATACTGAACACCCAAGTGAAACTGAAGCAACAACCTGATCTTGTCTAGCCAAGATGAGAGAGCAATAACATTAATGGACCCAAGTCGATTGATCCAATTGATGACGACTTGGGAGTCTCCCGCGATATGTCTCAGATCCAGGTTTTTAAAACGATCAAAATGAAGGATCAACCAAAGTGCACAGACTTCACTCTTAGTATTAGTACCTGGGCCAGAATTCATCCAAATATTATACCAACATTGGTTGTTCAAAACCATGATTGCCTCAACACCACAAAGAAGGCCAGAATATTGAGACGCCCTATCAAATTTCCCAAATGGGCCGGTGAAAATGAAAGACCTGTTCATAGAACGGGTCTTTCCCACCATCGCCACCCCAGAACCCCAAGTATCCATAAGAGCCGCAACCACACACCCAGCCACCCAACCTGGTTGAAAAAAACGATCTTCAAAAATGGCCAAATTCCCGGCTTTCCAAGTTTCCCAAAAAACATTGTCAACCAGTACTGCAACCCGGAAGTTGAAGATGTACCACTTGTAAAGTCCAACTGCCAAGGAGATATCATTCCAATGAGGAAAAACTACCATGGATAGTCGGACCACTTCCCAAACCTGCACACTGTATTTGCAGTTGATGAATAAATGTGAGGGCGAATCCTCCGCTTGTTTACATAAGATACACACATTGGGGCATATAAAATCTCTTTTCATCAAATTATCCCAAAATAACAATTTGTTTTCCACAGCCAACCATATAAAGACTTTTAATTTCTATGGAATGTTCCACTTCCAAATAACTGTATGCCACCAACATGATGGCACCAAATAAAGAAACAAAGACTTTATTATAAAGAAATGTACCTACTAAATCCAAATATTATCATTTTCAAGCATTATTATTATTATTATTAGTTCTCTAAAATATTGTAATGGGCTCTAAAATTTAATATAGATATATTTAGTAACCTTTTTTATTGAAATTCTCAATATTTTAAATTTAACCTTCTCCTCTTTCTTATTTTAAGTTTAAAATTTTCCTTTTCCTTCTTCCATACTATTTTCCCAATAAATTAAAATTTCAAAATATTATATACCATATGGAAAATGACATAAGATTAAAATGCCATTAATTTGTTTAATATTTTATAAATCTAGAAAGTCTTACATTTGAAAAGCAATATTAAAATGGCATCGAATCATGACTTCGAGTATGACAGGTGAAAAGGTCGCATGTTTGACAATTTAACGTGGATAATTAGGGATTAGTCTAATAATATTAATGTCTCAGATCCCTATGCCATCATATAATTGCCTCAAATCCTTGTCACAACATATCTAAAAGTGAACACATCATTAAGTTAGAGGATTGTTCTAACCCGCATTGATAGTCAGAACCTTTGAATTTTAAAAATGTCATCGACAACCTTTTTATTTGGTGTAGAAGATCTAGGTGTTGATCACCATCATTGAACAAGAATCTATGGTAACTAAATAGGGATCTCATTTTAATGTTTCATGCTTTCGTATATGTGCTTCTATATATGCACCAAAAGCGTTTATGTGTATGCACATATATAGAAGACAAATAAACATAATTGATTTCTTATATGCACATATATGGAAGTGCTTATGTATATGCGTCTTCTGTATATGCACATATACGGGTGGGCTTGGAAGTGCTTTTGTATATGTGTCTTCCATATATGCGCATATACAAAAGTTGCATAATGGAAAGCGCTTCTGTATATGCGCATATACGGAAAGCGCTTCCGTAATATGCTCATATACAGAAGCACTTCAGTATATGCGCCCTTCGTATATGCACATATACAGGCCCTGCCTATGTGCATATACGGAAGGCCTCCTGTATATGTGCATATAGGAAAGGCACATATACAGAAGTGCTTCCCTATATGTGGATATACGGAAGCGCTTTCATGTCTATGTCATGTCTATCTAGGACCTACTCCCTTTTTTGTGACATTTATTGGTTACCCTGTAATATCCTTGATTAGATTGGAGATGATATTATTAAAAATTTAAAACTTATAACATAATTTTTCACAAGCATAAACTAGTTAACAAAACTAGTTGAAATGGACTCGGGCTTGGGCACAAGAAGACTCCTCTAGGGTTAGGAATTTGAAATATTTAGGATCTGAAAAATGTATGGATGAATGTGCAGAAGCAAACATATCAGATCCAGGGTTATCTTCTGAGTCCTATGCACAAAGTACTGGGGCCATTTACGTTTCAACAACAGCTTTTGCTGAGGTATACTCCAAGGCTTCCTGGGCACACTAGCATATGCATACTAAACTCATTTGCTCACACCTGAAGGTAAAAAAAATGGATTATATCAGATATTAACCTCCTAATTAGGTGTTGGATAAGAGATTATGAGAATTTGGGAGGTTCTGGTTGAGTTTGGAAAGAAAAGAGGCAAGGGCGCTATGTTGGACTACAAAACTAGTAGTTTTCCAAGTTCTTCCAAACAGGATGAGATGCCTTTGAATTCTTAGGTAAGTGGTTGGGGATCCTTCAATAAGATCTCAGGAATCACAAATGACCATTAGAACATAAAATTGGTTCATACTTAGCTTTGAATAATTACAAAAACTATAAAACTAGTCAAGAAAAGGTGCTTAAAGAGCTAGTATTGGAATTACGTGATTCAAACTACCTCAGAGGATTAAAAATTCACTTCTGAAGTATATGATGTCTCTGACGAGAGTTTATTAACAACAAAAAATTGAAATCAAAGATCCTAAGCATAAATTAGAGGATTTTTAATCTTCATATCTTCAAGGAGTGTCCAATGCTAGAGAAATCTTACAAAACTGAGAGAATGAGTATGAGAAAAGGAGAAGAAGGAGAAGTTATGCACTGTATCTGCATTGAGGATGAAATCAAAGCTGGTAGCTACAGATGGAGGGTGCATTCACTGAAATGGAACATCTCCTCCATATGTAACTTTTTTAGAAACTCTCTCCAATTGCACTGTGACTGAGGATCTCTCTCTGGATGTCTTAGATTCTTCAATAATGGATTGATATAGGCTTGCAGATCAACATTCCATGGCTCTAGATCTGATTATGGAAAAATTGGAACATTAACTGCATTGGGTTTCATCTCCCAATCTTGGTTGAGGCACATCACTCAACTCTAAGAAGCAAAAGCTCTCAAGGCAATAAACAAATGATCAAAATATGTGAATGGTGTGCAATAGCCTCCTTCTAACACTTGGGTAGCTTCCTGGGAAGTCATTGGCACGTGTGAGAGGTGAGGACACCTTCCTCGAGAGAAATAACAACATTTTGGCCGTATGCAACTTGCTTGCTTTGTGTCTTCAACTGATTTTAGAAACTGCGCCCTCCTTAGCATTTCTGGATGTTGCCTTCTTTTTCAAACTGGTTGATTTCTGTACTTTCCTTCTTTTTGAGTTTCTTGCTTTGTGCTTTTGCCTGTTTTTTATTATTTTTGCCAGTTTCTATCTTTTTATGCTACCACCTTGCTTTTAGCTAACTCTTTGTTGTTTCTATATTTTTCTAATTGAGTAGGTGAGGTCCACCTTGTCCTCATGCACCCTCCTATCCATGTGAACATCATCACTTTACAAAGTGTGGTCCACTAGATCTGATCCATAATCTAAATCATGTAGTTTCTTCAATTGGAAACCATTGGAGTACTCATGGATTTGCAATACATCATGCCAAACCTAGACAATATATAAAAAATGTACTTCCCTTGAGAAATAAATATCTCATCTTTTCTTTTCCAAATTTCAAGGCCAAGTAAATAGTTCATAAGTCTACCTAAGTCTTTCATCTCAAACTCAGAATTGGGCTCCCTCTTGCACCAAGCAATTAGTTGTTCCTCTCCAGTAAGGAACAAATCACCAACATATAGAACCAATATCAATGGTTGGTTCTTCACTACTTTGAAGTACAAATCCGGATCAGCTTCACTCTTAAATAATCCCGGTCTTTGGCGATAGTTTCCAATTCTTGAATACCAAGCTTTAGGATATTGCTTAAGCCCATACAAGGCTTTCTTCAATTCTGACACATGGGACTCTTTCCCATGAACCACAAACCACTTAGGATACTGGATATAAAACTCTTCCTCAACCTCACCATTGAGGAAGGTTGTCTTCACATCCATCTGGTGAAGCTTCCATATTAGAATAGATGCAAGTGAGATCACAGCTCAAATAGTGGTGCTCCTGGACACATAAGCAAATGTCTCCACATAATCTATGCCTTCTTTCTGAAAGAAACCTCAGAATACATATCTGGATTTATACTTTTCCATATTCCCATCAACAACATGCTTGAACTTGAAAAGCCATCTAGAAGTAACTATGGACTTCCCTTTAGGTTTAGGAACAACTTCCCAAACATCATTCTTCATAATAGACTTGTATTCCTCTACCATTGCATCTTTCCATACTTGATTCTTTGCAGCTTCTTCACAGGTGGAAGACTCTGAATCACTGATGTGACTCATATGTGCAACATACCCTGAATATCTTTTAGGTTGCTTTCTCTCTCTGGAAGAACCTAATGATACTCCATGCCTTTCTACATCTTGTAGTATATCTCGGCACCATGCAGACTTCCTCTTGGCAGGAGGTTCATCAACCAGTTCTACTGGTTCATCAAGAGCCAATGAATCTAATATCTTTGTTTGATTCTCCCTCTAAACATCTGAATGGGGAGAATCAGTATCTGGGTCCTCCATCATAGGAGTCTCATGCTCCTATGTGTCTGTATCATACTAAAGCTCTTTCGATCGCTTGAATGTTTCCTTTTCATGGAAGGTCGCATCTCGACTGAACTCAATGTGTCTTTCACCTGGCACATATATTCTATAGGATTTGGATGATTCACTATAACCAACAAAGGTTCCCTTCTTTCCTGATGGCTCCATCTTTGTCCTCTTTTATTTAGGCACATGAATGTATATAGGACTCCCAAAGATCCCCAGGTGTGAAATATATAGTTTTTCACCAGTGAACACTTCTTCAAGTGTCTTCTCATCCAAAATGGCATGGGGACTTTTATTCTGGATATATATAGTTGTACTGGTGGAATCTTCCCATAATGAGGTAGATAGGTCTTAAGCATGCATCGTGGCTTAATTTGCAGCCTCAAATATGGTTCTATTCTTTATTTAGACAACCCCATTTTGATTAGGGTTGTAGGGAATAGTTAACTGTATATAAATTCATGCATCACTATAGAACTCATTAAATGCATGTGAATCAAATTCACCTCCATTGCCATATCTCAAAGCATAGATGTGATTTCCTGTATGATTCTCAACTAGGGCTTTGAATTCCTGAAACTTTCTAAAGGTTTCGCTTTTATCCTTTAGGAAATAAATCCATGATTTTGTAGAGAAGTTCTTATTGCCTTTCTTCATCCTTGCAATGAGGGAAATGTTTTCTTCTTTAATACACACTGACTTGATCTAGATTTGCCCCTCCTCTAGGAGGCAATCATGCCACAAGATTTCGAATTTAGGTTGTACCTCTCGGCCATTTACCGCAGCATGGAATGTTTCCCATGAGGATGGGAGACCATCAATATCGGTTTGGAGAAGATCATCTTCATCCACCACTACTCCAATACTAGCAAGTTGATCTCTTTCCTGAGAGATATTGGTGAGCAAGGGGGACATTGTCTCATTCTTCTCCATCTTTAGGTTTTGAATTTTATTCATCAATGTCCTCTTTTGACCTCGGGCCTTCTTCTCATATAGGTTTGTCAATGTATCAAAACACTCATTTGTGGTCTTCAATGGGGTGATCATAGACATCAAATTGTACTTTACTGAATCATAGATGATTTGTTTGGCTTTAGCTTGGTTCTTCTTGAAGTTGATGCACCCTGCATTAGATGTAGGCTCCTCCACCACAGTGGATATGTAGCCATCAAATTCATGTTCCTCCAAGTTGTTCAACACTCTCTCCTTCCAAGTGTTGAAATTCGAAGTGCCCTCAATATGGTCTTTCGATCGAACATAGATCAATGCCATGGTTCTCAAGTATTGTGCTCAACTCCTTAGGATCTATGTAGGATCAAGTTTGCTTGACAAATCTTATCTCCTTCACGCCTTGAGCTCTGATACCATGTTAATTTTTGAGCAAATGTGATGAGCTTTGAACTTTAAAACTTTAAGTGCAAAAATAATGAATATATGAATCAATGAACCATTCAATCACATGAAACATTCAACCATAATACAATATGTATCCTGGAGAAAACCCTCAAAACAACAAGGATGAAAAACCCCAACAAATCTTCAGAGTATAATTATGATAGATACCAGAGAATGTCTTTTACAAAATAACAGATTGCTTTCGGCATCCCAGGTGCCAGATAAGAGAGAATATTGAGCAATATAGAATAAACATTAGTTGTATCAACTTGTTATGTGCCCAACACATTAATAACAAGCAAGAATCACTGCCATTCAAGATGTAGGGAAAGGTTGCATGGGTAACGGTACATCACATGCAAAAACTGCGAATTGCCTTATTGGAGAATTATCCTACACAAAGAGAAGTGTCTTGCCTTCAAGGGAGAAGAGAATTCGCTTCACATTGGATTCATAAATCTCGTATAACATATTTATATATTCTTCACATGCATTGGCTTCTATTTTTATCTTCTGACTTCAGGATGAACTCACCCTCCACGTGGATGCATCAATCTTGCATGAATAAGTGCACCTCACTTCTCATGTAGTGTATTAACTCACTGAACTGATTCTTAGGATGAACTCGTTGCTTAAATGAAAGCTTGACCACTTAGTTAGGTGGCTAACTTAAGTGTCTTCATGCATTAACACTTAACTAATTGAAGTGTCAGAAGTGTCATCTTTTGGTTAACTTAAGTGTCGTCTTTTAGTTTAACTAAAGTGTTTTGAAGTGTCAGAAGTGTCATCTTTTGGTTAACTTAAGTGTCGTCTTTTAGTTGAACTAAAGTGTAAACACTTTAGTTAACCCATCCTTCTTTATTAACACTTAGTGAACTACTATTAACTGAAATTATGCTGATTGATTTACTTAGAGTGACCAATGTGAGTTCTTTAATTAACTAAGGCATACACTGTAGCTTTAACTGAAGCTTAACAATTCAAGTTCACTTAGTCATCTCATGAGCAATTCAAATTCTCTTTTCTCTATGCATTTATCTTTATCTCTTATCTTTACTGTATGGTCAATATGTGTTAACTTTAATTATATATCATATCATATTACAATCAAAATATTTGTCAGATGTTGTGATCATATTATATTACTCTCGGACCAAATGATCATATGCTAAAGTAATTCACTCTATAGGTGGCTAGTCTTTAAAGGAAACTTAATCGGTGACCATGGTTAGTAATACATCACACAACATTAATGCTTCAACATGCAAAGCATCTACCTATATAACTGGAGGTCCACCCCATGGGTACCTACTATAACTAGAGGTCCACATGAGAATCTGAATTGACACACAAGTTCCGAGCCTTGTCCAACAAGAATTTACAACATCATCACTTTGATATATCAAATCATTCACCTCAACACATGAGGAAAAACCTTTTACATCTGAAGGCTTAGTCATTCTTGAGGCCAACTCAAGATTCTACTCCAAGTTCCTAAGTCCAACTTAGGCTCCCTACCTCAACACATGAGGCCCAATCCTGGCTGCACAAGATTGGCTTGGAGACTGACTCATGATGTTGTACATTTAACATGTCTACATCTACAAGCAACCATTTTGAATAAGGAATGAGAACGTTGAGTAGCTAGGTGGGGAGGAGCTTTCTAGTTGGGGACTAAGGTATATAGTTGATGATATTTGGATTTCTCTCACTGATTGCCTAAAATATCAAACTCAAAGAGAAAGGGATACATGGGTGAAAGGATAGTAGTTGATGAACCTTTTCTCAAAAAATTGGTAAATATTCACTAAATGAAAAGCTTTTAAGAGATGTTGCACCTAGGGTTGAATTTACCCGTCATATTAATAAAAAAAAAAATTTAAATAAAATCCATAATAACTAAATGAAACATTGAATTCTTGTATCTTGCTTCATATAATACAAAAATAAAAAGATTTAAAAAATATAATAAACAAAAAAAAACATAATAAACATAATGATAAAACCAAGCACACACAAAATGACAAAGAAGGTTTATCTTAGAAACCTTTAAATAGGGTTCTTCACAAACAATACAATGGGACATTACCATGGGCCCAAGAAAAAAAAAAAGAAATATAAAGAGAAAATACAAAATATAAATATATACACATTTAATTAATAATAACTAATTAGTTATAATAGATAACACACACACACACACACACATATGGGATTTGGATATAGATGTTAATGACATGTAAAAATAAAAACGTACTTCAAAATGACAGTGTCTCAGAGAGGTGCACGGACCTATAAGTTTTCATATGATTCAACTCCAGGTTCCAACACCACGGACCCTTTCTCCATCTAATGGAGAGAGGAAGTAAGCCCATTACTAGTTGGCAGTACCATAATTTTCTCAAGAGAAACATTGCTCCTCAAATAGTCATGATCGTGTAATGAGTTGACATTACTCCCAAGAGAAGCTAAAGAGGGTAAAACCCCCATCACAATAGATATATCTCTAGAAACCTTGAGACATTTTCCATGGTCCTCTCGCTCGAGAATAAAACTAGAAGAATATCCATTCACCATTACTAGCTCCCCTCCAACAACAGATTTGATTCCCTCCTGACAGCTATTTCTAGTGGTAGAAGAGACTATACCCCCCATAGAGCCATCCATAATTGTATCCACCAACCCACCACCATGCTTGCCAGATCCAAACTGAACTGGAAAAATGCTACCACAAGATTCACACACAACATCAATGTTCCCCTCAACAAACAACCTTGGTCTAAGATAGTAGGTAGGTTCCCCTCCAAATCTCATATCGAGAATGGATTTACCATCTTAGCACTAGGGTCGCCAAAAAACTCCATAACTATCATATGACCATTGACATTACAAGACACCAGTGTTGATTCCACCACCTTCAATCTATCCATAGAAGAGGCTTTTTCAATGTTTGAAGAAACCTAATGTACATTGACAACATTGTTCACTGTAGTGATTTCCACTTCATTCATAAGAAAGAAAATCGTCAAAAAGGTAGAGGGCATGCCTTAACCAAATGCCCATGTTGATGGCATCTAATACAACATAAAGGAATGCCTGTGTAGTCTAGATTTTGAACATATGAGTATGTGCCCCTGGTATTGGATATTTCTTCATTAAAACCCTCATGAATGTCCAAATTAACCAATATTCGTGCTAATTTCATAACACCGAAAGACATAAAGCTCATATTCGCGTGAATGAAGGAGCCTAGTTCCTTACCTATCAACACAAAAATTTGTCTGACCACAACTCTGGAGGAAATCCAAGCAAGAGAACCCATAATGGTTTGATGTAATTTTTCTCCCTTACTGCCTTGAAGAAGGGAGCCCACTCCGTCAAACCCCAAGACCATACACCAACTAGTATAGAATCAACATCCTTCACGTCCCTCATGATTGTACCGACCCAACCTTTGGAAAGTACAAAAAGCTTCGAGGTGTATCCTATGGCCGTTGACTAGTGAGACTAAACTCGTAACTTCAACATTTTTATACTCATATCATTGCCGCCAAACCATCCAACCAACGCAATTTCAAAGAGAGCTATGACTTCACCTAAAGCTACATCATCGCCCAACACTAAGTTAGCCTTCATCAACTTCTTTCTAACACAAGAATTGGATTCTTTGTCAACTTTCTTAGATACACCCCTGTGAGCATTCTATGGACCAACTTCAATGGACTGATCCTAAATAACACCTAGACCATCACCCTCTATACCTACTGCTACAATTAGACCTTGGAGATATGCAGAGCTTGAAGTAGAGCCTACACTTAGAGTAATCTCAAATCATAAAATCCTCACTTACTAACTGTGTCAAATTCCTCATTCTCCTCTAAGCATTAAGAATTCTCAAATAGGCAAACACTCACATAGTGAGAACGTGAGAAAAAGTGCATTTTTCAGTTCTTCCCTTAATCAACTTTGAATTGAAATTATCATGATTCAATTATTTGGAGAAGCATTGTTAAAGGTAAAAGATTTGATAAAGTTTATTCACATAGTGCTATGAATATTAAATATTGTATTAAATTAATCAGTAAATTATTAATTAGTTTAATTGAAGGGACGTAACCCTTCTTAAGAATGCTCAAACCTTATAAAAGGTGAGCTCTTGTAAAGTGTTAAGCATCTTATCAATTCAATAATATATCTTTTTATTCAATATGGATCTCGTGTCCTAGTTTTTCTGTTGCATTTGGTATCAGAGCCAAGTTCACGGTGATGCACTCTATAGTTGCTCGTGATCAAGTTCTGCTTGTGGTTCGAAGCGACGTCGATTGCTACAACACCCATTAATTCTCCCATTCCTCCATACATCACTCGTTCAGGATACTCCCTTCCGCACCTCTCCTTCATCATCCCACGTCCAACCCTTTCCATATCCCTCCACACCATTCCTCCACACCCATTCCCACGCACCTATCACCCTCCGCTCTTGCCCACGCTTAGCCTCGCTGCCATGCTCTCCCTCCACCACGTCCGCTCTACCCTTCCCTTCCATCCTTGTCTTTTCCCTTCGTGCCTTCTACTCCCGCCTACACAACACCTCCAGCCCCGCGCTACCATTCTCCTCACTCCACTCCGCTCCGCTCCCTCCTCACTCCACTCCAACTCTCACGCCAACGCATAGTTTTTCCTCCCAGTTCCCTCCCCACCTCACCTCTTTCCATGCAACCTCCCCGCTTCCGTCCTCCTCATCATGCTCACGCCATGCTCCCGCTGATCACCCTTTTCACTGCGAGCAACCCCCGCCTCCACATTCACCCTACCTCCACCTTCCTCCATTTGCTCTTCCGCCAACCTTCCCAATTTCTCCACGTAAACTCCCTCAAACCCTAATTTCAAAAAAAAAAAAATTAATATTATATAATTAATATTGATTTTTATTAAAAAATTCTTAAATCAAAAATATATATATATTAATATAATATTTATTATATTTTTTTTTAACCACACAAAAAAAATTATAGTAATTCCACTTTTTCCAAGTCATTTTCATTTTCCACCCCTCCTAAGCCAAAATTGCGTCCAATTATTCACCACCACACCTAAGAAGCATGACGACAGAGTTAAGAGCCCAAATGGAGAAAATAGAGAAGGATTTCCGAACCTTCAAGGAAATGATCACCAAGAGCCAGAGCCAGGAAGCACTTAAGAAAGAAATTAAGGATGAAGTCATTCAGGTAATGGAGCAGAAAATAGACGACAAGTTTGACATTATGAGCAAGGAACAAAAAATGCTAGACCAAAAAGTGACTGAGAGCCAGAAAGGTATCCAGGCAATATTGCAAAAAATGGATGATAATCATAAACAACATGGCTTGGATATGTCGGTTACCCCATCTTCCAATTCTGAGTCACCAGAACGCAACAGGACAAAGGGTAGTCAATACCAACTATTCATAATGTACCTGCCGAGAGAAAAAATAGAAATAACGAAATATAACGGAGGAGAAGACCAATGCGTCGCTTGGTTGAATAAAGCAGAAGAGTATTTCGACATATATAACATTACAATGGACGAAGAAAAGGTCAAGTATGCTTCAATGCACCTTGAAGGATATGCCTACAACTGGTATATGTGGTGGAAGGGAGACAACTTCGCATACACTTGGAACTTATTCAAGAATGATTTCTTAAAAAGGTTTCAAGGAATCACAGAAGATGAATTCTTCTCAAAACTTACCAGATTACAACAAAGGGGAAGCATTGAAGAATTCACGCATCAATGGGAATCCCTCTCTACCAGAGTATTTGGGCTATTCGACAAACAACGGTTGGAAACCTACTTGGGAGGACTAAAACCATACATACAAAAAGAGTTAAAGATGCATGACCTAACGAATGTCGAGGCAGCAAGACGAAAAGCAAAAGCAGCTGAGGCCAAATTTGACAATTTCCAATCAAATAAAGGGAAGTCATACTGACAAAGAAACATCTAGTCGACTCTAGAGGATGATACAAACAAATACATCCCTTCGCCTAGAAGGGACGATAGGAAGAGCCTCGAGAATCAATGAATGAGGGAAGGAAAATGTCGACGATGTGGAGACAAATGGAATCCTAAACATAGGTGTCTCCCTGAGGACAGCTCAAAGAAATTATATACTTTTGAAGCAGAGGAGAATAGTGAATCAGAAGAAGAAGAAGAAGAAGAGCCAGAAGATGAAGAGGAGGAAACCACAAATATGGCAGTCAGGAACGACGAGACCCCCAAAATCTCCCTAGCATCCATGACAGGCATTAGTCAACCACAGACTCTCAAGTTAAAAGGGCATATAAAAAATGAGAATGTTACAGTGCTAGTAGACACTGGAAGCACTCACAACTTTCTTGATATAAGAGTGGCACGAAAACTAAAGTTGTTCGTACATCCAGTTCCAGACATGAAGGTGATGGTTGCAGATGGCAACAAGATCAAAAAAGTTAGAAAGTGCCAAAAGGTGAGACTTCAAATACAAGACTTCGAACTGGAATCAGAACTCTACACCTTACCGTTGGGAGGAGTAGACATCGTTTTGGGAGTCCAATGTTTACAAACATTGGGAACATATTCTGCCAATCATCAAAAACATTTCATCAAGTTTAAGTGGCAAGGGCAAAATTTTAAGCTATATGGTTTTCATCCACCAAACACACAAGTAGTTTCATCTCAGCATATAGAAAAACTCATTCGAAAAGGGGCATCAACATACGTAATACAATGTCATCAACTGGAAGGAAAAGAGGAGGAACCAAATGACTTCAAAAAGGAAATCCAAAAATTACTCCAAAAACATGAACACATATTTCAAGACTTACCCATGCAGCTACCACCAGAAAGGAGTATAGAACACATAATCGAGATTAAACCGGGGTCAAATCCTGTCAAGCTTAAACCATATAGGTATCCCCACCACCACAAAATAGAAATAGAAAGGTTGGTTCAAGATCTACTGAATTGTGGTGTCATCACCAAGAGTAGAAGCCCTTATGCAGCTCCAGTCGTACTAGTATGGAAGAAGGATGGATCGTTTAGATTATGTATATATTATAGAGGATTAAAGAAAATAACAATTAAGAACAAGTTTCCAATCCCCTTCATCGATGACATGCTGGATAAACTCCATGATGCAAAATATTTTTCGAAACTCGATTTAAGGTCAGGGTACTATCAAATCAGGGTCAGATTAGAGGATATCGCAAAGACTGCTTTTCAAACTCATGAAGGACATTATGAATTCAAAGTAATTCCTTTTGGGTTAACTAATGCCCCTGCCACATTCCAGGCAACTATGAATGAACTATTTCAGCCATACCTAAGGAAATTTGTGTTAGTATTCTTCGATGACATCCTTATATATAGCAAAACATGGAAAGAACATTTGACGCATCTAGAAGAGGTTCTATCTCTTCTGAAGGAAAACCAGTTCTATGCAAAAAAGTCAAAATGCACATTTGGGATGCAGTTAGTTAGATTGGCAGAGAGGAGGAGGAGGAGGAGGATCAGGGCAGTGATGAGTTTGTTGATTCAGGCATGGAGGAGGACTATTGAGTCATTGACAGATGTGATTCTTCCATCTTGATCCACTCCTTTTTTGTATTTACTATTAGATTATTAGACTATTAGTCTATTTGGCATTTTCCAGTGCCCAGTGGCATTTCGACATCTATGTAATACATTTTGATTTTGATGACTTAATGAGAAATATGGTTCCGAGTCTCTGACATGCATCTATGTGTCTCAATGTCTCATTGTGATTTGTGATTGTGAATGACAAATGTGTTTTGATTTGTGAATGATCTAATTTCTATTGAATATTTCATATTTGTAATTGTAAATGTAATTTCTATTGAATATTTGTAATTGTAAATGTTAAATTTTATTGGATCTATATGTCTATATTTTTAAATTTTAATATATTTTAAATATATATATATATATATATATATATATATATGTACATAGAATGTGTCCTACGTGTCCTAATTTCGGGGGTCACCATGTCCCGTGGGGACACTCGTGTCCCGTGTCCTCATGTTAGGTGACTTAGATGGATACATTGTAGAAAGGGGGGAGTTCTATTTTTTTCAACTTTTGGTTGGATTATGAATTTTTGAGTTTTTGAAAAGGGATTCATTTTAATTATTCACTCATCTTGGTTGAGGGAGATGTGAATTTAATTAGAGATTGGGTTATTCCCAATTTTATCAATCTTACAAAACTAGGTTGTTTTAAACAATACCAAAATAGTAATTTAGGTTAAGAAATGACAAAAAAATTGTATGGGTGAATGAATTACCTGATTAGATGACAATCCACCGATGAATTTGCCTCCCCTCCAGCTAAATCGAGCTCCACCGATACTCCAGGGCACACAAACCGTCCTCGTCCAACTTCTATTTTGCGTTTCTGATGCGTGAAGAGCGCCGCGGGTGGTCAGGGGTGGTCGAGACTATTTTTTTAAATTGATTGTATATTTCAATAACGCGTACGCGTTTTGTAGTTCTATAGTGCATACGCGTTATGGTACCCATCCTACATGTCCAATGACATGTCAAGCTCAGGTCTTACCATGGCAGGTGCTAAATATCAGAAATGTGTTATAATCCAAATAGATAATGAAGGAAAAAGAGGGAAGTGGATTGCTAAATTCCAAGAGTATGACCTGGATATCAAGCCCACTAAACTGGTAAAGGAAAAAGGGATAGAAAATCTATTGGATGAATCTAAGTGTGAAGCATTATACTTGAATTTAGTGGCTAAAATGACAAAAGAAGAACAAAGGGAAAAAAATAAAGGAGATCCTCAAGGAAAGCTCATAACAATAAATCCCAAGTTTACAGATTCCAAATGGTACAGGGACATTATTTTATACTTGGTGAGTGCCCAAGTGACTTTAGTAAGGCCCAATATAGATCTCTATAGCTCCAAGTTGTCAATTATTTCATTATGGAGGAGTACCTATATTGGAAATACACTTTGGGTATATTGTTAAATTGTGTGGTAGAAGAAGAAACAAAGGCAATGATCACATAATTTTAGAAGGGAATCTGTGGGGGACAACATGCACGGAGGGTCACAACCTGTAAAATTCTTAGAGATGGGTATTATTGGAAAAAATTATTTGCTGATGTCAATCACATGATAAGATCATGCAAAAAGTGCCAACTGTTTGTAGGGGAAAAAAGTTAAAGCCAATTCCCTTGAAGCCCATAAAGACATCAGTTCCTTTCCAACAATGGGGACTAGATTTTATTGGAGAAATAAACCCCACTCCAGTGGCCAACACAAGTGGATTTAGATAGACACTGATTGCTTTACCAAGTGGGAGGAGGCCATCCCAAACAAATCAAAAAATGACTTAGTGATCATCAATTTTTTAGAAATAACATATTTTCCATATTTGGATGCCCCAAAAATATTATTGTTGATAATGCATAGGCATTCAATATTCAAACTGATAGAATTTGGTCAAACATGTAGCATTGAGTTGTGACATTCCACCTACTATTATCCACAATGGAATGGATTTGCAGAATCTTCTAATAAAATCCTACTTAGGGAAATCAAGAAGATGCTATCAGAAAACAAAAGAGCATGGGATACTAATATAAGGTATGCTTTATGGGATGATAGGATAAGAATCAAGAGGTCTATTGGAGCTTCCCCATTTCAGTTAGTTTATGGGAAAGAAGAAGTCTTCCAAATCCAATTAGGGCTAGAGGTGATGAAGCTAATCCAAAATGAAATGGGAGAGACAAATGATATGGTGAGGAGGATCGCAAGAAAGGACCTCTCCTCCCCAGATGCGGGTGGAAAAATTGACACGACCGAGGCTAGGAGTGCCACCTACCCACTTGGCAGCGTGGCTCCCCCACCTGGCAACTGCCGTCCACTAGTGCATTTCCCATGGATCCATAATTAAATTAGTGTCCTGCATAGGCCCATGTGGCCTCCTCATGTGCGTCAGAATTTACTCCCCCCATGGCCCGATGGTTGGCATTCATTTTGGTTCAGTTTTCCATGTCCCATCTCCTTAATTGGCTCAGTCGCTCCATTATACTCTCTCGTGCAAGGTCTAGAAGCTCCTGCTTCAAAATTATTGATATGAGGCTCCCTCTTCATGCCCCTCTGGTCATCACTTGCCTCTATTATTCTCTACTTGTTCCCACTGTAGAGAGCTACGCTCCTTCTTCATTCTCCTGCGATCTAGCTGACATTGCCATGACTCGTATGCATGACACTTCCAAGAAAGGAGCTTGGCATGGAGTCAGAAATACTGCCATTTTTGCTGAGACGGAAAATAAATCCAATAGTGCCTATGATGACAATGTCTCTATCGATGTTCGCAGGCTGGTGGATGACTCGGAATCACACAATGTTGCTGAGATTCTGGCCTTTGGAAACCAAGTCAATTACTACTGGTTGATGAAGAATATGTTGGGAACGTTGGTCGAATAAATTTTGACCAACTGGAACATGGCCAAGGTTGCGATAATGGACACCAAGGCTCATATGGACCATCTGGATGGAATACTGGCTACTTTGGAAGCCAATTTGGCCAGTCGGAGATACTCTCTGTTTCGTAATTCCACTCCTCCCCGTGATTCTGGTTCTATAGCTCACACAGAAGGATTTGCTGGAAATTTGAACGCCCAAGTTGATGGTGCTGTTATAGCAACAGACATCCAAGCAACAAACAAATAATTGCATGAATCCTTCGGTGTTGCTGC
Source organism: Larix kaempferi (assembly GCA_027924585.1). Classification (NCBI taxonomy): domain Eukaryota; kingdom Viridiplantae; phylum Streptophyta; class Pinopsida; order Pinales; family Pinaceae; genus Larix; species Larix kaempferi. The sequence continues at coordinate 6,294,157 of BSBM01000348.1, forward strand.
TGCACAAGGATCTGCTCCTGTTTGGGGCCCCACCTCAGGTCCGAGTTATCCTGCTGCGGTCGTTTTATAGGGGTCCCCTCCCCCTGGGACATCCTTCCTTACACCATCGACAATAGACTCCCTACACTGCAAGTGGGTTAGGAAGATAGAGTATGATGCTATCACTCCACGCAAGACATAAGCTCTGCCTATCAAACTCCCAACCCAAAATTGGGATGAAGACTTCTTCGATAGTTTTCTTATCATTGAAGATAAACCTTGTTCCCAGAATGCAGAATCCAACACCTAGAGCCGCTTTGAGTGAGCCCAACTCTTCTCTTTTTGTGGTTAGCGTTACATGTCTTTCCCTGTTTTAGCCAAATGGTCTACTATCAGACTCTAGTATTTCCTTCAGGTCTAGTTCAGTCTATGTTTTTACTGGTCAGTTGTAATTATGTCAATATTACTCAGCCCACAGATGGGCAGGACCACATAGGTTCTTTCTTGTTCTTTTTTCTCCATGAGAAGCTTCAGAAATCTCTTGAATCTACAGATTCTCAAGTGAATGTAACATTTTTTGTACTTTAATATAATTTCCTTATGCTGCTTATGAAAAAAGATATGGTGAGGAGGATCTATCAACTGATAGAGTTACAACAAGGCATAGAACAAGTTGGTCTGAAGTTATAGGAGAACCAAAGGAAAATGAAAGCAAATTTTGATTAAAAAATCAATAGAAAGGGATTTCCATCTAGGATACCCATTCTTAAAGTGGGATTCCAGGAGAGAGGACAAAGAAAAACATGGCAAGTTTGATAACCTCTAGGTAGGAACTTATCAAATCTCAATTGTTTAAGGAAACAAAAATTCCGCTCTTGATCAACTTGATGGAGAGATAATAGAGGCAGTTGTGAATGGAAGGCTCCTCAAGCGCTTCCTATCGTACTAAAAATTCAAAACATTCTAAAACTATGCATATAATAGAATAACAACATTTTAAATTTTGCTCATTTTTTCCTATTCAGTTCACTCAAGCATTTCCAATTTTATATTTTTGTAATGTTAGTAAATAATGTCAAAAGCTCAAAAGTTTGCTCAATGTATGAAGAATAATCAAAAGAGAACGACTCCATAGCCCAATGCAAAAGGCACTAATATACAGTTCTAAGATTTTTATGAAATAAAAAGTTGCCCTCGCTGGATCCAATGTTAAAGCTCAAATTTTCCAATTCCTAGGAAGGCGCGTGAGTTTACAAAGGAGGCCAGTGAAATCTTATCCTAATCCCTCAAGAGTTTAATCAAAGGTTTCATAAGCCACAAAGGAACTCAAGAGAGCTAAGGAGATGTGGCGAAATGATTAGGAGAGTTAAACCAACAGCTAAAGGATAGGCGACTCAGTGCTTAAAGAAAGAGGAGAATAAGACCATGGGCATAACTAGGATCTAGGGTAGTTAATGGTGCTACAACATGGATTTCTATAAGTAAGCCAATATCATGATGTGCAAGGATGTATTTCACTTTTTTTCCAGTGAAAAGAAGCTAAGAATGGCACTACAAAAATTTGAGCAACTATTAAAAGCAAATAGAATAATTGTCAAAGCAAAACAACTGACTATTAAGGATCTAGAGAGAAAAAGTGTAGCTCTCGGAGTAGATCTAGCTGAAATATCCCATTCCAAGTCTCTCTTGTATAAAAAATACAATGAAATTTCTCACCTCAGAAAGAAATTGAATATGCCTAGTACAAATCCAGTCCAAACCCCATAATTGCTGAAGGTGCAGGAAGAGAAAGAAAATATATATGAAAGTATGAAGTAGTACATGTATCAAGAAGAGGAGTACGCAAAAAAGGTGAATGATTTAGAGATAAATATTTCTACCATGAATTTAAAGAAGATATATTTTTCCATTGAGTCTATTCATCAGGTGGCATCACCAATAGTTCATGAGACTACTCATCCCATAAGGGAGACATAGAATATTCCAAGGGATGCAGAGAAGCATATCTCAGCATGGCAAGTGGTAGAGAAAATGGAGGAAGATGCTCCTACTGAGAAAATTGATAAAAGAGATAGCAGGATTAAAGAGCTTGAGAGTGACTTAAATGAAAAGGGGGTAAAAATGTGAAGGTGGGTAACACTTCCATGAGAAACCAGCGCAAAAAAGTCTTAGCGGAGGTTATTCGGCCGATTAATATTTATTATTCGACCGAATAACAAATATTATTAGGCCGAATAAGTTTCATGATTCGGCCGAATAATGTATAAGTTATTCGACCGAATACCTACTAATAGTTCACCGTTTGGTTTAACGGGGACCCTTGAAATGTGTGCAAAGCACTGCCGGATGGAAAAAAATTTCGCGTGTTTGTTTATTCGGCCGAATAAATATTCGGCTGAATAATTGTTCGGCCGAACAAGTTTTCAGCTGAATAATTAGTCAAACGAACAATTCTTCGGCCGAACAATTATTCTGTCGAATACATTTTCTGCATAAAAACCCGGCCTCGTCCACAGTTTGGAAATTGTCGTTTGTGATTTTTTGGACCCCTCACACGGGCCCGCTGTCGATTCTCGCCACCCTGCATGGCCGCAATGATGACACCTACACGCTATTGATGCTTGCCCGGTGGTGATTCTCCCCTGGTGCTGATGCTCGCCCGTTGGTGCTGATTGTCCCCAGTGCTGATTCTCCCCTATTGCGGATGCTCGCCCGGTGCTGATTCTCCCCTAGTGCTGATGCTCGGCTGCTGTAGCTTCGCCCTTTGTTCGAACGTCGACGTACGTTCGTTGTGTGGGTAATCCCTGACGCATTACTCCCGACGTTCGTTCTTTTTTCTATCTTGCCGCCTCTCGCCACTCCCGATGCTCGCATGATCCCTGACGCTTGCTCGCCCGCTCTGTTGAAACTGCTCGTCACAGTAGTTGGAAGCTCCCTTCATCGAGGAGGCTGACTTACGGTTCTACGAGTTCAAAATTTGCGGTTGGATTAGGGCGTTTGCTGCTTGACAGATCCGCGTGGAGGTGACGGCTGCCTGGTGAGTTTATAAATTGTTTCATCATTTCGTTGTATGTCTGTTTTTTATTTTGCAATTCTATTTGTGTTGTATGCGTATGTTTTCATGTTTTAATGTCTTCTCGAAATGTGGTAGTGTGTGCAGGTTAGTTCGTTTGTTGAGTTGGAGGGTGTTATCGTCGCTTCGGTTGTTGAGTTGGAGGGTGTTATCGTCGCTTCGTTAGTCCGTTAGTTGGTTGATAGTTTTTCATTGACAGGTATGTTTTGACAATTAGTTGTGTCGTTTTGATTTCATTTTCATAATTTTATAGTTTCTTGTTGTTAACCCATTTTGTTGTTGTGTGTAGGAAATATTTATTGTTTGGCGAGTTGATGGTCTTATCCGGTGCGGCATTGTGCTTTGACAATCTGTTCACTGCTAGTCTGGCTTAGAGGTATGTAACATTCCCAATCATTTGTATTGTTAAAAAAATTGTAGTCATTTGAAGAAAATTAAAAAAAATATTTGCATTGAAGGTTAAAATTAGACTGTTCAGGTTTTTTACATTTAATTTTATGTTAATTTTGGTTAACATAGTTTAAGAAAACTCTGTTCATGAACAGAGTTCTTAAACTCTGTCCATGAACAGAGTTCTTAAACTCTGTCCATGAACAGAGTTTAAGAACTCTGTTCATGGACAGAGTTTAAGAACTCTGTTCATGGACAGAGTTTAAGAACTCTGTTCATGGACAGAGTGCTTAAACTCTGTTCATGAACAGAGGCTAAAAACTCTGTTCATGAAAAGGTGAGAAATATATGTTTTATATAATAAGATATAAAAAAGATAAAAAGTTTTATCCTTAAACAGAGTTCTTGAAAGTTTTATCCTTAAATAGAGTTCTTGAACTCTGTTCTTGAACTCTGTTCTTGAACAGAGTTCTTGACTCTGTTCTTGAACAGAGTTCTTGAACTCTGTTCTTGAACAGAGTTCTTGAACTCTATTCTTGAACAGAGTTCAAGAACACTGTTCTTGAACTCTATTTTTGAACAGAGTTCTTGAACTCTGTTCAAGAGCAGAGTTTATAGATTCACGAGGCCTTAAAGTTTGTAGAATTAACATGTACAACTTCAATATGTTATGAGTCAACAGTTGTGTAAATTTTTTTTTTTTATAAATAAAGTACAATTCTTATAAAAAGAGGATATATATATATATATTTCATGTGATGTTTGTTTTTTGAGATATATAATGTAATCATATGTGATTGTTGAAAAATTGTAAGGTGACTATACTACTACAATTAACTGCATTATATTTTCCATCTGATTATGAGATGATTATTAATTTTATCTTTATGTTGCAATAGCAGTGATGCTAGAGTTAGGGGAGGGACTTACAAAAAAAAAAATGAGTTATTCTACTTTAGGCACCCCTACATTTGGTATGCATTTCTTTATGAGATATGTCTAAGTGTGTAGAAGTAACATGTACAACTTCAATATGGTATGAGTCGACATTTGCGTAAGTTCATTGAGATATATAATTTAATCATATTGGATAGATGAAAAATTTGTAAGATTACTATGCTACTACAATTATGCATTATAACTTATATCTGATTATGAAATGATTATTAAATATGTCTTTATGTTGCAATAGTAGTGATGGTAGGAATTTTATTTTATTAATCATGCTAGAGTTAGGAGAGGGACTTACAAAAAAATTCACTTATATTGCTTTAGACACCCCTACATTTGGTATGTAGTTCTTTATTAGATATATCTTTAAGTCTGTAGAATTAACATGTACAACTTCAATATATTATGTGTAAATTTAGAAATCATATCAAATGGAAAGAGTGGAGTCTTCGAAGCGAAAACGTAGGAGGTCATCACATTCATCAGGAATTGGTGTTCCAATTGGTAGTCAAAGGTTGTCGAATTCACCTCGGGGTTCGAGTTTATTGTATGGGTCACAGTCATCTGATCACCATCAAGTTGATAGGGGTACAAATGATTCCCCTTTATCTTCTGTGGGAGAGCGTCGATCTCAACCTTCTGTCGGTATGAACATTAATGTTTCAATACATGTATAATCTGTATTTTTGTATGTTTTGAATTTTTGGACAAGGTTAACACTTGACTAAGGCTATATTTGAAGCAGAGCGAGGTTCAGAAGATGTTCCTAATTCGACAGAGCGGGAGGAAGATCAAGATAGGATTGGAGATGATGGGATAGGTGTGGGTGCAGAGCATGGTTGCGAAGATCCTCCTAGAGCTAGGACGACATATGTTCCACTAGCTAAGGGGTGTACACCCATATCGACTTATCCATTTGATTTACCTGATGAGCTTCCATGGGAAGGTGTTGTGCAACAAACTATCCTTGAAAGTTGTAGATCCCACTATGACAGGTTGAACAATGATATTTGTTCTTTGGATCTCCCTCCAGAGAGTAGACAAAGTCTAGAGATTGTTTTGGGGTCATTGCAAAAATTCATTGATGCATATGAGGAACTTGGACCAACTACGAATGGTTTTGTTCATTTGATGCAGAGGCGAAGGGACCAAGTTATGGGTCCAGACAAGTGGGAGGTTGTGAAGGAGAGAGTCACCAAAGAACAAGCCAATTCAATGTTTAATTTCAAAGAAGGCCTTAAGCGAAAAATGTTGAAAGTGCAATATTTCAAGCATCCTCAAATTGCACATTTAATATATGATCGGTTCCTTGCAGCTTATGGTCGATTGCCATGGAACGATGAGGTTCCTAATTATTTTGCTAGATTTTTCTATGCGGAGTTTTTTTTAGGTATCAAGCCAAACTATACTGATGTTCCTTCTGACTTTTATGGAGTTGGAAAGGGTCGAATATATAATCGAAAAGGTGCTCTTAGAGACCCTACGACTCTTCTACCTCCACCTGAGATACCTCGTCCACCTAGGGTTGTGGCTTTAAGATCAGAGATGGAGCCCACATCCCAACTTGGGACAGCTGCAAGGGAATCGGTAGGTGATGGTTTAGTGTCAGCTCTTGTTGGAGTAGAAGTGGGATTGGGTCGAGAGAGGGCTCGTGCTACTATTCGTCAAAAGTTTGTTTACAAAACGAATGATGAGGTAGATGGATTGAGCATCGATGATCTCAGGGCTTATGCTAAGTCTTGTCGCGATATAGCTTCAGATGTGTTATCCAATGACACATCGAGTATGGGAGAGGTTTGTTGATTATGCTATGACAATCTATTTGATTTTTTATTATTTATTTTGAATTGAATTTTTTGTTACATAGCAATAAGTATATTAAGCAAATGTATTTTGTTTGCAGTTTTCTAGAATGTTAAATGCACATAATTTTCGAGTCTCCACTAGTGAAAATGAAGAGCATCCTAGTCAAAATGAAGAGCATTTTGGAGAGGTATATTAATTATAATATTTATGATTGAACTTGATATTTTTATTTTTTTGAATTTTAATAAATATCAATGTATCTTATTGTTAATTTGACTTATCCATGCAGGTTTCTTTAGAATCGAACGTTTTAGATGATTTACCATCTCTTGTGAGCTAATGATTTTAATTTTCTTGTTTTGGTTTTAAGTTAATTGCTTAATTTATTATATGTATCTACTATGTTTTATTCATTAACAAAATTTAAATTTTAGGGGAGAGACCATTTGGAAATTGGGGGTGAAGATGTAGGTTCTCTGATGAATGTGGATATTGGCACCGAGGTAATTTTGTTGAACTAGAAATGATCTCTGATATAAGTTTAATATTTTATTATTTTTGAATTTATTTGAAAATTGTTTGCATGCTTTAGGATTCATAAATTACTTTTGTACATGTTGCAGCTTGGCTCTCTTAGATCCTTTGGAGCCAAAGGGAAGGCTCTGGTGGAAAAAAGTGGTGGACATGCATTCAAAGAATTTCATGTACGACTTTTTTAATAATTGAATTGTTTTTTTATGTATAAGTTTAATATCTTAATATCTTGAATTTAGTTTAAAATTGTTTAAATAATTTATGATCTATTTATAATTTGTTTTTATGTGTATTGTAGGTCGAGTTGAGTCCCAGGGAAGGTCCTAGTGGAAGATAGTGGAAAGATATTGGTCCAGATGGATAGTGGTTCAAACTTTTTTGTTTTTGTTGATATATATATTGTAGTTGTTTTGAACATGAAGGGTATTTATTTTTTGATTATACATATATGTACATTGAACTCACATGTTCATGAACTTTTTTTTGGATTATATATGAGTACATGTTAATTATTTCTCATTTGGTAAAATGTTTAGAATATGTTTTGCATGAATGTTTAAAATGTTTTGATAATGTTTAGAATATGTTTTGCATGAATGTTTAAAATGTTTTGATAGGTGCAATCTAAAGTTAGGAAATATTGAATGTTGAGAATGAATGTTATGGAAGAATGAATGTTGGGAAAGAATGAATGGGAGGTGTTAGGAATGTTTAAAATGTTAATCTAAAGTTAGGAAATGTTCAATGTTGAGAATGAATGTTATGGTAAGAATCAATGTTGGAAAAAAATGAATGGGAGGTGTCAAAAATGTTTGAAATGTTAAGAGTGAATGAAACATTTGATAGGTGCAATTTAAAGTTAGGAAATGTTGAATGTTGAGAATGAATGTTATGGAAGAATGAATGTTGGGAAAGAATGAATGAGAGGTGTTAGGAATGTTTAAAATGTTAATCTAAAGTTAGGAAATGTTCAATATTGAGAATGAATGTTATGGTAAGAATCAATGTTGGAAAAAAATGAATGGGAGGTGTCAAAAATGTTTGAAATGTTAAGAGTGAATGAAACATTTGATAGGTGCAATTTAAAGTTAGGAAATGTTGAATGTTGAGAATGAATGTTATGGAAGAATGAATGTTGGGAAAGAATGAATGAGAGGTGTTAGGAATGTTTAAAATGTTAATCTAAAGTTAGGAAATGTTCAATGTTGAGAATGAATGTTATGGTAAGAATCAATGTTGGAAAAAAATGAATGGGAGGTTTAAAATGTTAAGAGTGAATGGAACATTTGATAGGTGCAATTTAAAGTTAGGAAATGTTGAATTTGTAAAAAAATTTCAATTTTGTTATATGTTGAGAATAAATGTTATTAAAATGTTTTTTTTTTTACAGAAACGGATAGGTTTTATATTAAAAAACAGTGGCAAATCCACCAACAAGATTACATCTCCAAAAATGTTGTAAGTCCAGTAGTCTTCCAAACATTAAGTACATATGCCTGTGACTAGCAAAACCAGGACTTTAAAGTTTTTAACAGAGGAAAATAAACAGAGAGAAGTCAAAAACTAGACTGGAATTAACATTGTTTTTCCCCTGAAGATGATTTGGAAACTATTTGATTCTTCCCAAGGCCTGGTTTTTCAGCAACCCATAGATTCGCCAAAGTAATTTCCATGTTCTGCAGCCTGAGGTCCATACTTTCGATAGTTTCCATGACCTTCACTTCCAGTGCCTCCAATGCTGCCGCAAATTCCGCTCGAGTGCTGCCAATCTTCTCATCCATTATTTCAAGACGTCGCCCACCTTGCTCATCCATTTGAAGCATAAAATTCCCTTGTCGTCTAACCCGACGATGCAGGACCCTAATTTCAGCTTCCAATTCCAACAGAGGATCTAGGGAGGAGGCTGCCGAATCACCAGAATTTGCCATAACACCAACCATACACAGGTTATTTCCCAGAGGATACAGGAAGAACGAAACGTAGAGATCCAAAAATCTTCGCCACCCGGGAAAGGCCACCTTCAATGAGAGAGAAGCTTTTCTATTTGAAGCGATACAGGGAAGAATATGTTTAATAGTACTGAAATCATTCCCATGATATAAATGGAGCATAATTACCCATAAATTGGAGCATGCCGGAGGACCTTTCATCCACCTTCGAGGAGCTCCATTACCCGAACTCGTACAGTTCAATAAATAACGGCTCTCAATGCCGAAAGAGGAAACCTCATGAGAATCATAAGCCTGAATGTCATCATAACAGAACGCGGTTTCGGCGAGCCCAATGGATTTGGTGACTAATGAATTCATACCTGTTTGATCAGAGGAAAGTAACTCCTCACGCCTGAAGGAGATGAGATAAGAGCCCTTCAGATTTTGTAAGATCTTTCTCCGTAACTTCTCCTGTTCCATAGTACAGAATATGGTATGCTCCATCACCAGCAAAGGCAGAGACGACATCATCCTAGAGGTGGTTAAGCATGCGATCTGGTGGGTACTAAATTGTGAGATGGAGGGAGTATAAGTATTCACGAGAGGGGTATCCACGCCGCAAACGGAAAAGGTCACCATCCGACAGCATGAACGCGAGACACTTGGCCTATGGCCCAAACTCCAGATTACCAATCCATCCATGCTCGTTTCCGGTCCCAAGACTTTACGGAATAGAAACCAAGCTGTATTCATTGTTAAGTTTAAGGACCCATTTCCCAAGGGGTATAGCTTCATTAGCAGCCTTGTCCAGTTGGCCATTATTCTTTCGTAAGACATGGTAGAATTGAATGTCTAGAAAGAGAGGGATGAGTAAGGCGATTCTTTGGAGAACTTGCGAAGGTGGATAGAAGAGGGCAATTTCAAAGAATTTATGCTATGAATAATCATCCTGGAATCCCCCATAACCATTAGGGCCTGAATACCTTGTAGGATAGCTTGATTTAGGCCTTGCCAGAGGGCCAGAGCTTCAGCCATGTTGTTGGATTCAATTCCCAAGTTCCAGAAGTAAGTGAAAATTCGATCTCCATCGGGGCTAAAGAGCACCTCTCCCCCTCTTGCCTCCCCTGGGTTCCCTTTTGATGCTCCATCAAAATACAGAAGGTTTTTTCCAAGATTTTTACACCAGAGATCAAATTCCACCCCCTCTGATCTGATTTCCCAATTAAGCAGCGTTGAGGGCCTATATGGAAGGTTAGTAAATGTACCAGGGTTCAAACTTTGAAACCAGATGGCTTATTCTTTAGACAAAGGAGAGTGGAGACATAGAGAAGGTCGAGACCTAATGAAGTCCCCTAACAAAGCTTTTATTTTAACCACCACTTAGATAGGAGATGATCGGATTCCTCTGAAGATTCAATTATTTCGCTCGAGCCAAAGTTTCCAATAGATAAATTTAGGGAGAGTCAACCAAGCGGTGGCTAGAGGATCCTTTGCATGGGTCCTTACAGGGCAGGACAACGACCAACGATAAAGGAGGGAGGGGATATCCTCAAAATGCAGGGGAAGGTGCTAGGGGAGAGTCATTAGATTCCAAACAACTGAGGAAAAGGGACAAGAGATAAACAAATGAGGGGATGATTCTTCTGATGCTAGGAAGAGAGGGCAACGCGATGGGCCTTCCCATCCTTTTCTTCGAAGAGAATCAGTGGTAAGGACACTGTTATGAGCCAGAGTCCAGACAAAATGATCAATTTTAGGAAGCGATTTGTTTGACCAGATGTACTTCCAGATTGCAGGATTTCTAGGGACATTAGGAGTTGCTTTGATGCTTTTGTAACCTTCATCAACAGAGTAATGACCGGATTTGGAGCCCCATCCCCTTACATCATTATGGATCTTGGAAATCGGGGACTTCCCATTCAAGCAGGTGAGGAGAAGAGCTTTTTACTCTTCAAGATTTGGAGGGCAGTCCAGGATGTCCCATCCTATCCATCTGTGTTGACCTTCAGGGTGCCATTTTGATATATCCCAGAGTTTTAATATCCCAAGGTTTGAAAGGAACCTCCGAATACCTTCCAATCCTCCTATGTTTCCAATTAGGGGGCTGCCTGAGATGGAATCCTCCCATATTCTTATTTTCTTCCCATTTCCTAGGATCCACGTGAGGTCCTCGGAGAAGAAGGAATGAGCTTTAGAGCAGAGAACCAGCAGGGGAGATCCTTTGACCACCTTCGGACCCTGGTCCAAGCATATGAGCCTAGTCCCTGAGAAGTATTTTTTCCATAACACCTTTTTGCTCCAGGTGGAGTTCCCGGAAACCATATTCCACAGTAGCTTAGCGCCCAGGGCTAGATTTTGGGCTCTAAGATCTCGCAAATGCAATCCCCCTTCTAGATAGGAAGCTGTTACTTTTTCCCATTTGACCAGGGAAAGCCTGTTTTCATTTTGTCTCCCTCCTTTCCACAGGAATCTCCTGAGAAGGGATTCAATCTTCTTTAGGACAGTTGTGGGAGCTAAAAGCAAAGAGCATTGAAAGACAGGCATGCTTTCAAGAACTGATTTAATGAGCACAGATTTACCTGCAAGATTAAGCCATGAGGCTCCCCAGGCTTTGATTTTTAAATTCAATTTTTCAATCAGCATATCCCAGCTGGAGATTTTTGGTTTATCCTTGAAAATTGGAACTCCAAGATATTTAAATTCAGTCCAGTGGTATTTCCATTCTATCTTTAGGATACGGGATATAGCTTGCAGCTCAATTGGAGAGCAATTCCAGCTATAAATTTGGCTCTTGAGGTAATTGATTTTGCTTCCAGAGACATCTTGGTAAATATCAAGCACCTCTTTGAACTTCCTTACTGTGGTTGGGCTCGCTCCACTCAGAAGGAGAGTATCATCTGCAAATTGGGTGTGGTTAACTTCTTTAACCCCATGCATAATCTTTAGCCCCAAAAGATCTTCATGAACTCTATAGTATTCTAAAAGATAGCTAAGAGAGGCTGCATGAATGGCATAAAGTAGGGGGGATAGAGGGCATCCTTGCCAGAGTCCCCGCGAAGCTTGGAAGAAATCAACTACTCTCCCATAACTACGGGGGCAATCCAAGGAGTGCTAATACAAGCTTTGATCCAAGAGATCAAGGCTGGCGCAAAACCAAACCTGGTCATTACCTGAAATAGAAAGCCATGGCAAACTCTATCAAAGGCATTAGTTAAATCCAATTTAATAACCATACCTTTTTCTTTTCTTGTCACACTTGAATGGATGGCTTCTTGGACTAAAATGATGTTGTCAGAGATTTGTCTGCCTTTGATAAAACCTCCTTGATTCTCAGGGATAATGAGAGGAAGAACAATTTTCAGTCTAATTGCTAAAACTTTGGTGATAACCTTATACCCAATATTGCAGAGGGAGATAGGACGGAATCGGGAGTAGGAAGTAGTTCCTTTTTCTTTGGGAATGAGGGCGAGAAAGGAAGAATTGGTGCCTCCTCCTAATTTGAAACAGGACTGGGATTTCTTGACCATCCGAAGCAAATCAGACTGGATGATGGGCCAACAAGAAGTGAGAAATCTTGCGGTGAAACCATCTAGTCTAGGGGCCTTGTCAGGACTCATGCAATCAACAGCGGATTTAATTTCTTCAAGGGAGATAGGCCGAAGGAGCTGATGGTTCAAGTGATCAGAAACAAGGAGTGGGATATTATCCAGAGATTCAGATTGATTGAAATCCATCCCGGGGGAAGTTTCCGTGTACATCTCCTGAAAGTGATCATGAGCTGCTTTTTTAATTTCATCGAACTCAGATATCTGCTTCCCCAAATGATCGATCTTAGTGACAGTCTTGAAGTGTTTTCTAATCTCTGCTTGCTTGTGGAAAAACTTTGTGTTTTGGTCCCCTTCCTGGAGCCACGTATTTCTGGATTTTATTTTCCAGTAATTTTCTTCAAGCCTATAGGCTTCATGGAGCTTGTTGTGTAGAGAGATTTCTTTATCCAGAGAGGCTTGAGAGAGGCTCCCTTCATTACTGATAATGTGATCCTCCAGAGCTTTCTCTGCTTCCGTCCTTTGCTTCTTAGGGGACTTGAGTAGTTTCACCCAATCTTTAAGGGCCTTTTTCACAATCCTCAACTTTTCTTCCCAAACAAAGAAGGGAGACCCTCTGATATTAGTTTTCCAGGCTGCTGCTACAATGTCCAAAAAGCCTTCCATTGGGATCCAGGTGGGATTAAATCTAAAGGGAATGGGACCCAGATTCTGATCTTTGATAAAGGAAAGAGAAATTGGTTTATGATCCGAAGCACAAAAAGAGAGAATGGAGGAGGTCATATCAAACCCATGAACATGAAGAGAATGCTGGACCAGGAACCTATCCAGCCTTGTAGCTGTGGTTAGGACCGATCCTTTTATTAGACCAAGTAAATTTCCCTTTGGAGGGTTTGATGTCTTCCAGATCCCAATCCGAGATGATGTCTTCCACCCATTCCCTGGCAGGATCTCTAACAATATTATTCATTCTTTTTTCTTCAGAGGAAAGGGTAAGATTCAGATCCCCCGCTATGACAAAGTTATCCAGATGAGAGGTGATCATATGTTCATTCAGACTGGTCCAACAAGTTTGCTTCTCAGAAACAACCATAGGGGCGTAGACATTAAAGAGGCTTAGGCGAAGATTTGCTTCTTTAAAGAGAAATTCAGTGAAAATCCGGTGAGGTGATTTAGCATGACTTACAATTTCAACCGCTATGCATTCTGCTTGATACCAGAAAGAAGGAGCAACCTGGAGAAAGCCATGCTCTTCCATTTTTGTCTCCTAGATCAGGAGGATGAAGGGATTCGAGATTTTGATTAAATCTTTCATTGATAACAATTTCGATTTGCTTCCTAACCCCCTACAATTCCAAGAGACAATCTGCATTACTTACCTTTGGAGGTGGTGGTTGCCCCTTTTGAGGCATTCCCTTATTGTCTAGTATTTCTAGGATTAAGATGTTTTTCTAGAGTAGTTTGAACTCCAGCTAACCGGTCCCTATATGTGGTTGCTTCCCTTCTTTCCTTATCCATTTTCCTTCCTCGACAGTCCTTTTTGGTAGGCTTCATAGAGTCAGGATCATCCTCATCCGTTTCCTCTTCTTCTGTGCCTCCATCCATTGTAGGGTCTTGCTGCAGATCTTCCTTTGCTGGATTGGCTGCTTCTATTTCCACATTCAGGTTTTCTGTTGTTCTAGCTTCCTTTCTTTTGGCCAGGAAGGAGGAGGCCATGGGAGATATTTCCCCATGTTCGATTGGTTTGACCGGTGGTTCCTGTTCTCCAAGGATAGTGAAGCTATTTCCAGATCTGGATTTTGGATTGCTATCATGGACTTTCGATGGTTCCGAAGCTGCGACGGAGGGATCCTTCATGGGTCTAGTTAGGGGGATTGCCTTGGATCCATTTCTTCTAGGGTTTGCTTTTTGCTTCTTGGCTTGCTGCCAGTCTTCTTCAGAGTTCTTCTCTGTTTAAGATTTTTGAATTTTTGGACAGTTCCTCTGGAAATGGCCATATTCATGGCAGTGTCTGCACTTGAAAGGCTGTTGTTCATAGTCAAGTTGCTGGAAATGCTTCCACCCTTTGATTGAGAGTTTTACAGCTTCAGGTAGACCCGCCTCTAGATCAACTTCCACACAGATACGAGCAAAGGAATATTGACCCTTTGGATCAGCTTTGTCAATATATTTGCCCAGGCCATTTCCAATAGCCTGTAGAGATTCTTCGCTCCAGCAATGCATTGGGAGGTTCAACAATCACACCCAAACTGGAACTGCTTTGGGGACATCCAGAGCAGGATCAAAATCAGGAGTCCAGTGGTTCAGATGCAAACCTTGAGGACCCATAAAATATGGGCCACTTCTGAAAATCAGGTCCCTGTCATCTTTCAAGACAAAATCGAATAAGAAGTACCCTCATCCTATCGCATAGCTTGTGACTCCCTGAGAAATCAGGGGATGCCAGTTATTCTGGATCCAGGTTTCTGTGGAGCGAGGAGATGGCCACAGACCCGTAAACTACCTAATCAGGGCTCTATCATCGAGGGAAACGGCTAGGTGAATGGGCTTCTCTGGCGGCAGTTCGATTTTAGGGATAGCTTCCAATTTCTTGACAAACTTTGGTGGTGGAGCAGAGTCAGCCTTCTTCCCGATCTCGTTAATCAGTTGAGCAAAGGCAGCTTCCTCGACGGACATCGGAGGGGGAGGAGGCAGTCCTCCTCCGAAAGAGCACATTCTTGAAAAAACCTCGTAGCAGCTCGCTCACGGGAAAACCCTAGCAGTAGAGAGAATTTTCCTTATCACCCTAATATTTTCCTTAGGAATGCATGATGTTACTAATTATTAAAATGTTAAGAATGAATGTTTGGAACATTTGATAGGTGCAATTTAAAGTTAGGAAATGTTGAATTTGTAAAAAAATTTCAATTTGTTATGTTGAGAATAAATGTTATTAAAATGTTAAGAATGAATGTTTGAAACATTTGATAGTTGCAATTTAAAGTTTGGAAATGTTGAATTTATAAAAAAATTTCAATTTGTTATGTTGAGAAATGTTATGGAAAGAATGAATGTTGAGAAAGTGTTGAATCATAAGAATGAAGGTTTAAAATGTTAAGAAATGGGATGTTAAAATGTAAAGAAATGAAATGATAGGAATTTTTGATAGAAATATGAAGTTTTAATAGGTTCAATATTCTAATGTTTTGAATGAAAATCTATGAATTGTTTGATAAAAGTTTCAATCTTTTGGTTGTTTGATTCATATGTAAATTTTAAATTTTAACTAATGATTTTCATATGTTTATTGTTTGATATGATACATTGCATATGTAAATTTCAAATTTTAACTAATGTTTTTCATATGTTCATTGTTCAAGTACTTTGTAGTTCGTGAATTTCTAAATGTTGAAATCATAGCAAATGGGGATAATGATTTTTTATTTTTTAATCACAAGTGAGGATTTCCGGATTGTGAAGCTTACGCTAAGTTAGAGCAATGAATTTTTAGACAACAATTCGATGAATTTTTATTGATTTGTTGTAAATAATCATTGCTCTAATTTAGCATAAGCTTCACAATCCAGGAATTCTTGTTTGTGATTAAAAATCAAATGATTGTTATCTCCATTTGCCATGATTTCAGTTATGTGAACTTACATGTGAGAGATATATTATCTTTGTGCAACAATCATTTATTTAAAAACTATATAGATTAACAACCTGTTTTAAAAAACTCATTCAAATCATATTTATGGTGAAGTATATTAAAGAAACATGTTCAATGGATTAAAATAATACAAAATTCAGTAGGTTTTTTGGTGATTTCTCATTGGCATCAATCAATCAAAAGTAAAAATTTGGGGCAGAGTGTGGGGATAGCCACATCCATTATCTCATCCCTTAAGTGGCCTAATAAACATATGGGGACCCGAATAAAGTACTTTTGAATTCCCAAATAAATTTTGAATTCATTTTTAAGCATGTTAAATTACAACCATTTAAACTCTTATGTTAGTTGTCATTCAAGATAATATTCATAAAAATTCAATGAAAAAATATAATGTGCACAACAGTTGTGACACATGGAAAAAAAATATATTGTACACAACAATTGACATGGACCAAAACATCGATCAATTCATTTTTGATATATAGTTAAAAACATCGCAATGGAATGCCATCCTTAATTATCCGTTCATGGTCACATATGGATAGTTTCCATTTTTTGGTTTTTAACTGTTTTTTTATGGAATTTGTACCAATCTTATTCGAGATGCACATACTAAATGACTATACTGACAACATATAACATCGGGCTCATAATCTTGAAAGTAGACATAATTTTTAGTCATATGCGTCTGCTGAAAAAAAATAGCCTTTTAAAATGATGGATCCTCTTTTGTATGTAAATCCATTGTCATTGTAGTCCTCCAGTAACTTCATTTTTCCTTCAGTGCATCGCATCAAATAATATTTGACATTTTCGTTGTTCTCTAAAGGTGCAATCACAGCGAAAACATCTCCTGCACAAATTATAATTGGTGTTAGCGTTTTTAAATGAATTAAATTGACTATACTTATGGCGATGGACTAGAATGAACAATTAACTTAAAAGTCAAGTAAGTTTATTACCTTCTCTAACAAGATCTGAAATTCTATCGTCATCAGACGATATTGCTATTTCTTCTGATTCTAACTCTTCTACACTTGCCAGTGGCATTTTTCCTTTTGGATTAATCTCTTTGTGTTTCCAAGCTTTTACGTAGTTGTTTGTTATGTTTTCACAAACTTCTGTAGATTCAACATTTTCAATGCAAATATGACAAACGCATGATTGCTTTCTACTGTCAAATGCAAACACGTTTTGAAATGATTTTGTTTGAATAGAGTGAAGATATCTAGTCCCATGTATGGTGCTAGCGTCATATGGTATTGATCTATTTATATCTTGGACCCCAATAAGCCAAAAAAACCTACACAATAAATGATGAATCACTTTCAAAGAACAACTTTTAATGTTAGTGTACATTTTCTTAAATTTCAAGAAATAATATAAATTAAAAAAATAGTGTACATACCTGCGCACATCTTTTGATTGTTGATTATAATCATGGCTTAGATTTAATTGACACCATTGGACAACCTCTACAGCTGAATGAAACCGTGCAGAAGAATAGTTCATTTGCCATCTTCGAAGTGTTCTTTTTATGCATGCTCCTGCACCATCATGTTCACCTTTTCCATGCCCAGTTTCAAAGAAATTCCAGCGATGTTTAATGTTCAGCGCTTTATGAAGTCGACATAACCAAAAAAATGATCGTGAAGATTTAAATTGACCCGCACATCCATCAGACCATATCCAATGCTCATTGAATTTAACTTCACGTTTTTTCAGTGAGTCATAGAAAATATTTTCTATACAATGTTGAACAAAATGTGTATTGTGTATACGATCATCGCTGATATAGAAGTGATATTCTTTAATCACATCTCGATTGTCACATGTGCTTTCAATGCCATCAACATCCTGTTTAGAATGTCTATATACAACATGGACAAATATCGAAACTTGGTCAGAGTGATAGTATTCACTCTGTATCTCTTTTTGTGCAGCAAATGTATAGTTTTCAACAAAATCAACCACGGACAAAGTTGTTCCGAGTGGAAAAATTTCACGAGACTGTTTGAATTGAATATCTTGCCATCGTGCTCTATGTGAATGCTGGGTGTATTTATAAATTTCACTTTCAAATTTTTTGAGAAAATCTGTTATGCAGATCTTGTCTTCTAGCAAATCAATTATTTTGGAATGTGAATCATTAGAACTTGTACTATAATTGATGTATTCGTATCTTCTCCAATCAACATTTACATTTGACAACGATTGATCATTATCGATAGGATATTTATTGTGGAATAGCACTAGATTTTCACAATGATGACAATGTTTTCCATTGACACATTTCTTTGAATAAAATACTTCATCGTGATTTCTCTCACATAAAATTTGAGATATGAATTCACGTATTGTGGGCGGAGGTGGTGAATTTGTCCAAAATATTTTACCAAATTCAAGAAACGTGTCATAATATAAGTGAAATTGCACATGATAACGGCAACAACATGTATCACATATAATAATAGGCCTAACATACCATGGTTTTTGTTGCACAAATGTAGTGATTGATATATTAATTCCACGATGATCTTCCTTGAATTTATTGAACAATTGTACTTGTGTCATGTCCATTATATGTTTTGGTTGGCTTTCATATATATTTTGTGATATTCTTTTGCATATCACATCTCTTGAATTTGGTGAAACTCGAGCATGTTCCAACCAATATTCTCGTACAATATCTTTAACACCTGCTCCCAATCTATCTTTGTAAGGTTGTCTACAAATAATTGCCCAGCAAGCAAGTTCATTATTTTCATCTATTTGCATTCTGAATTTGCTATGTTTGTATAATGTCTTTCTTGATGTTCCAACTGCTTTTGCTAGTTCTATTGTCAAACGCTTTTGTTTAGTACTAGCTGAAAGAATTGTTGTATGAATTGCTTTACGTGCGGCACTGATATCTTTCTTCCTGGATTTTCCAAATTTTTTATTGCATCACCTATATTTTTCATCACATTTTGTTTCAATTTCGACTCTTTTGTCGCTTTGTGAATACCCAATAATGATGTAGCACCTTCTAACTTATTGGACACTAATAAACATCTCAAAATTTGTACTTGTCTTGCTATTGAGTAATCCTTGAGAACTTCATCATAAAATTTTGTAGCACGATATCGTGCAACATGTATTGGTAGTTTTTCTCCATATTTTTCGCAATCAATGCCTTCTAACATTTCATCATCAATGGTAAAAGTACCTATACATCAAGTTAAATTTAATTTAACATATATCCAAAAATAAAATTCATTATAAAAAAATGAATTTGGAAAATATATGATATATACATACCGGGTCCAATTTCTAGATCTTGAACTTGATCTTCAATATTGACTTCATCGACATTAGCATATAAATCACTATTTACATCTTCTACAATGGTCTTTTCAACTTCAATTTGTTCTTCTTGTACTCTATTTTCAATTTCCATCTCTTCAACATTATCATGTAAATCTGTATTTATATCTTCAATAGTTCTCTCTTCCGTTTCGGAAACCCTTTGTTTTTTGGAAATATATCTGAGTTTTTGTTTCTCTTTATTACCATCATCATCACATTTACGATC
Source organism: Larix kaempferi (assembly GCA_027924585.1). Lineage (NCBI taxonomy): Eukaryota > Viridiplantae > Streptophyta > Pinopsida > Pinales > Pinaceae > Larix > Larix kaempferi. The sequence goes on from BSBM01000348.1 coordinate 6,313,592, forward strand.
ATCTTTTTTTTTACATTTTCTCTTATTGCCCATGATTGTTTAATCTATAGATGATAAATTAAAGAATCATTACTTTATAGTAAAAATAAATAAATTAAGATTTAAAAACATTTACGGAATTTAAAAAAACATGAACTGAAATTTACTTCACTTTATAAAAATTTTGTAAGAGTCTTTTGAAGAAGATCTCTTTGGAATTAACTTTCCTTTGAAAAAACTCTTTGAACAAAAATCTTCTTTGAAAAAAATCTTCTTGGAAAGAAATAAGAAACTCCTTGACAATAAATTACCTACCCATTGGAAAATAATAAGAACACCTTGTAAATAAATCTTTTTTGTAAAAATCATTCGAAAAAAAAACCTCTTTGAAAAAATATCTACGAAAAAAGCCACTAGGAAAAAGTATTTTTAAAAAAAATTATTTGTAAACATATCTTGGAAAAAACTATTATAAAGAAATAACTTATTTTCCAAAATACTTTGAGTAAATAGCTCTTTGAAAAAACTCATTTCAAAGAAATAAGAAGCGCAAAACTAAATTGGAAAAAAACCCTTTGCAAAATACCTTAGCAACACAACTATTTGAAAAAACCCCTTTCAAATAAATAAGAAGTGCAAAACTACTTTGGAAAAAAACCCTTTGCAAAATACCTTAGCAAAACAACTATTTAAAAAAACCTCTTTCAAAGAAATAAGAAGTACAAAACTACATTGGAAAAAAACCATTTGTAAATTATCTTACCAAAACAACTCTTTGAAAAAATCCCTTTCAAAGAAATAAGAAGGAAAAATACTTTTTTTTGCAAAAATACTTTGGAATACACACTTTTTAAATACAATCCTTGCAAAGAACCTCCTTGCAAAAATGTCTAAGAAAAGAAATATTTTGAAAAAACTCCTTGCAAATATGCCTTAGAAAAAAAACACCTTCAATGTGTCTTTTGGAAAAAAAAAGAAGAAACATATTTTGTAAAAACCTCATTTTGCAAAAAATGTCTTCTTTGCGAATATGCAATAAGAAAAGAAATATTTTGAAAAAATTCCTTGCAAATATGCCTTAGAAAAAAAACACCTTCAATGTGCCTTTTGGAAAAAAAAAAAAGAAACATACTTTGTAAAAACCTCATTTTGCAAAAAATGTCTTCTTTGCAAATATGCAATAAGAAATGAAATATTTTGAAAAAACTCCTTGCAAATATGCCTTAGAAAAAAAACTCCTTCAATGTGCCTTTTGGAAAAAAAAAAAAAAAGAAACATACATTGTAAAAACCTCCTTTTGCAAAAAATGTCTCCTTTGAAAACCCTTTCAAAATTAGTTTGACAAAAAAATGCAAAGTTAAAACATGCAAAAATAATGAATCAATTTTAGGTTTATTTATATGAGTATAGAAAACATAATTATTTTTTTTTCCGGTCGATGAGTTTTTTTTTCCGTTTCATTATTTGGCCGAATAACTTTCACTGTAATTGACGGTGCCGTTACGGAAAAAGGTTATTCGACCGATTAATTATTCGGCCGAATATTCTCTGGAACATGAAAGATTCACATTTCTGCAGAATTTTCAGGTTTCTCCATTTTTGGAAGGGAAAAACCACCTCTTACACAACAAAATGAATGTCGAACTTGATACCAGTAGGTTCATCATTGAATCTACTTTACGTGGGTATAAATTTTGTTGTATATAGATAAGAACTGATATTTTTTAAGTTTTATTTTCATAACATGTGTCGAGTTAGGATTCAACTCTTTAAAAAAATGGTGAAAAGAAAAATCCATAACTTTAAATATACAGCACCAAAAAAATTGAAAAAAATGTGGGACTCTTAATTGGCATGTCTACTTCAAAAGGGTGTTCGTAGATTTTTTACTTTTATAGCAGATTGAGAGAAAAGTGGCGCAACAAAAAAGATGTTGAAAATCGACTGAGTTTCTCCATTAATCGACTTTAAAAAAATATAATAATTAGTATATAGATCCATTGGTTACAAACTTATAGTCATGCACTAGTACATTGTGTGTAGATTGTCGTAGCATTTTCTGTTTTTGCAAAAAACAAGTCTAACAACGATTTTAGTGGCGCAACAAATCATAACTATTTTGTAGTCTTTTCATTTTATAAGAACACACTATCAAACATTTGCGAAATCGACATATCAAATATTAATAAAAAAAATTGAAAAAATTATGAATAGAAAGCTAACATAATTCTATAAAAGTTTTCTTTTTACTGCAAAGTGAAATTATAAACAAAAATATCACTTTTGTTCGCCCGAAGTTGAAAAACATAAAAAAACCAAAATTATTTTCTCACGAAACCCCCCAAAATAGACACCCATCTTCATTTTTTCACCCAAGGATGAGCTTATAAAATACTTGGAAAGTGAAAGAAATGAGTTGAAAAATCAAGTCTCAAAGCTAATGGATGATCTATAGGGTGAAGAACTCTTAAGGGGAGCCAAAAGGGTATTATGGTAAAATATAGCACAATAAATGCTTAGTATATGAGACCACTGTGATGTAATACATGATGAATTAGAGATGGCCAGAGCATATATTGAAGAGACAAAGAGAATAGAAAAAGAACTCGGGGAGAAACCTAAGGAAGCAATGTAATTGATTGATTATTTAAACAACAGGACTAAAATAAAACTAGAGGAATCCCAAATTACAAATAGAAATCACTTGATAAAATTGGCTAACCAGATGATAACTAAATAGACTTTGTTAAATAAAACTCAAAACAAGGTTTCTTTTGAGTTGAGAGATTCCACGATAAGGTTATACGAAAAGGTCATTTCCAAATTTAAGAATAATGAGGGCTGGTCAACGGATATAAACTATAATATTGGAGTTAAGCAAGGATGCCCCCTCTCCCCTACTCTTTTTGGAATTTACATTGATAAACTAGAAAGATGTTTAGAAGAATCAGGTTTTGCTTGCATGATCTTAGCTAGGATAGTTATCATCCTCCTTCTTTATGCTGATAATATTGTTCTTATGGTAAGGTGTCCCTTTGATTTTGATAAACAATTAAGAATTCTCAAAGATTTCTGCTCTAACCTGGATATGACTATTAACACTGACAAGACAAAAGTTATGATTATAAAATATAATAAAGACACCTATGCAAATTTTATTTATCATAACAATAAACTACAGGAAGTTAATTCTTACCAATATCTTAGAATTGATATTCATCACAAGCTCAATTAAAACCATAGCATTGAGAAAAGGATTAATGGAGGATGGAAAGCTTATTTTGGTCTTGAAAATAATTGTAAATCATCCAACCTGGTCGTGTGGGATAAAATAAAGTTCCTCTTTGAAACTCTTGTCATCCCTGTTATCTTTAATGTCCCCAATTTGAAAATTTTCCCAATTTAGTCAATTTTCAAAACTTGGACTAGTGAAACCCCAAACTGTCCCAAATTATCCCAAATATTTTTGAATGATGTATGGAGTGGATTGAGGTGTATTTTGACACACTAAATCAACTATTATATTCTTGGACACTTTCTAAATACTTCAGCAACTTGCATTCACAATTAGAGAATGAAAGGTAGAATTACTAGGAAAATCAATGTTGAAACCCCCAAGGGTAGATGGCTCCAAAAGAATCCTAAGGATTTCGAATTGGGACTGAGAGTGTTTGAAATGTATTGAGACATAAAAATGAAGCTTATGGACTCTTGTAAACTCTCAAATTACTTCTGCAACATTCATTTAAGTTTAGGAGAAATAGGGAAATTTACTAGTAATTTCGAGGTTCAAACCCCCAAGGGTAGATGACATAAACAACTTCCCAAATGCAGTTCGACCCTCCCAAATTTTAGAATAGAGACATGGAATAGTTATAGGAATTCAATGGGAACCCAAATTCACCATTAATCAGTCCCTAAAGGCTGATGCAACTCCCATAAATCAGAGCTTTGTAGACATGCTTTCACATATGGGGGAATGGTAGAAAAACTCCACAACTCGCTATGAATTTTGGGATAATTGTTCCAATGACTTGTATAATGTTTATGAAACTTATTCATTACATTAATGGATGTCCATACAACAATAAAATCACAGATATTTACTGATACAAATCGAAACCAAACAACTTCATGCTCTCTGAATAAGATATATGGGAAAATGGCTCGAATCTCTTCCTTAAATGTAAATATCACTTCAGATACATAATGTTTCGAGATGTGGCTATAATTATATGATTATTACATATATATACATCATCCAACATTTCCATGAATTCAAAATAGCAGCCCTTCACTAACTATGTGCAACAACAAGTGTGTTATCCAAAAGCTATGGGGGAAAATGGCACCATTCATACATAGTTTGGCATTTTTACATGGTTTTACTTGGATATTCAACCTGAGTTTCATATGAGAATCAAATACAAATTTCAGACATCAGATTAAAAATAAATGGGGATCCAAGAGATCCCCCAAATATAGCATCATCTCACCAAGTGCGCCCTTCCTCCAAGAGCCAAAATATGAAGAGAAATGTGAGAGAGATGTGGGAGCAAGTTGAATAAGAGAATATCACGAGTAGACATGTATCTTAAAACTGCAACAAATGAATCCATTGTAACTCTAAATGAAAGGTCTGAATGTCCTCTCCAATTGCCAATTAGGATGGGAATCTTTCACCCTCAAAATTGGTACTAAGGCAAGTAGAATAAAGCCTCCACTAGCATGGACAAGCTATGCTCTCCAATTTGAAAAATTAGAAATGATCAAAATATCCTTTCCTTATTTGTTCTTATCTTTTATAAACTTCTCAAGTCCTCCATGGTTCAAATTCCTTCCAAAACACTCATGCCAACTCAAGTTGGGAAGAGATTCCAATGTGTGCCACTTGTCCAACAATTAATAGTCTCCATCTTCCCTCAATTTGAATGGGGAATCTTACTGGCTTCCATAAATCCCTTGTGCACCCTATTGGAGGCTATTTTTAGCCCTGAAATGTCAAATATGTCATATGTCAGCAACCAAGTCAGTAATTTGTCATAAGTGTCAAATAATCTTCATCATTGTTGTCATAGGAGTTAGGGAATCTAGCTCCAAGTTTCACCATTCTTCTAAGATGCCTCTTCCTTTTCCATGGGAGTTTCTCTTCCACTCCAATTCGACCTTACATGATTCATGCCATGAATAATACCTCTTCAAATCCCCCAAGTATGTTACCCTTCATCTTGAACTCTAATTGGTGAGAGAATAATGCCAAGTGTAGCAGGGAATCTCACCACATGTGGGTTCCACAACCTCTTATGTGCCCTCATGATCCAATGCCACCTTATTTTATTCTTCTTATTATTTTTTTGACCCATTTAATTTGAATTTGTTAGTCTAAGGTCATTTTGGGTCTTATAGCTCCCTTATTCCAACTTTTAATGCTTCCACCCCCAACTTAGGAAACTAGAAATTTTCCTCCATGATAGTTCATTTGGATGGGTATATTACACACTTTGAATTGGAAATTTCTCTTAAAGTGACCCACTTGTCCATTTGGATCTAATTTTACATTATTACTAACTTGGACATCATTTTTGGCAATTATTTGACCCTTAGCATCAATTTGACAAACTATCATGAGTATGGCTAAGGTGCTTAGGCCATTGTGACCTAATGAAAAATTTGGGGACATGAAAAATAATCCCCTCCCAATATTACTTTTCCTCAAGCAATTTCAACACATGGATGTTGAAGAACTTGTTTTCGTTCCAAAACTTTGCTTCCCAAAACTTCTCATCTTAAACTTTGAGTAGTGGCACTCATGCACTACAATTATGTGTTTCCAAAAGAAAGGAGATGTGGGTTTTCTTTTTCATTTTGATATCCCGTGTAACATCACCTCTAAACACCCAAAATATTAATTACATCCATCAAAAAAATTTTGCACAGTTATTCTTTACCTCTTTCATATTTTGGAAACCCTTTCTGATACCACTGTGTAATTCTTTGAAGTTGCCACTGAGTTTCCCAACTTTGAGTCTTCAATATCCCATGAAAATTTTAGAGAGGAACCACCATGCTTGCTACTGCACTAATCTAATTAAAATCACCTTATTAAGTGGGAAATCAATCTCCCATAATACTTGTTTCCCCCAAAAAAATTTAAACCAATGAGACTAAAAATTATTCCAGGGTCCCATTGCTTGTATTGCACTCCAACAATTAGGAGTGTTCTCCAACCCATACCATCAAGAAAGATAATTCCTGGATCCCATTTCCTTGTATGAATGCTTCCAAACTTCATAAGTACAAAATATAGATCATCAATGTACATAACAACATAATAAAAATGTACATCAAATAGGTGCCTCATTAAAGAATCATGAAAGTGCTTGTACCTCCAAGTAAGTAGACCACCATTTGCCAAGTGAAAAAAGCATCAAGTGACCAATCAAATATGCTCCAATGACATAGGTGAGGATCCCATGCCCTATAATGCTGCTCCAAAAGGATGCATGATGCATCAAAATAATCAGCCGTGTGTTCTTTCATCCGAGGAGTGAAAGAAGAACCTCCACTCAAATCTGAACCAACTATGGAGAAAAGAAAACAATGAGCCTATAAGGGGCTGAGATAAGTACCATTTATGCATCCATGGATATGTGTATCATCAAGAAATAACGAAGGAATTATCTGCCAATAAAAATTTTCTCCAAGCATATATCTCTTCACCCAAGTAGTTGATGAAGTTCCTCCAACATCATTTGAAACTAAGGAGCAAGGAAAATCATGAGTCTTCAAGTGACTCAAGTGAACATCATAAGTGCATCCATGAATATATGTCTTATCATAAGGTAAAAAATGATGATGCTGCAAATGTAAATAATAATGTGCTCTAGTCATGTCGTCATCAAAAGGAGATATAGGATTTTCATACTCCTCATGTGGCACCATTAGAAAAAAACCTTTCACAAAATTTTCATCCCCAATTGATGTGGATGAAAAAGAAGTAGGGGGTGAAGAATTGTGAATCAAAATTAACTCTTTACAACTCTTACCAATCGAAATATTTAATTCATATTCTCCATAATTGGTTGGTACAACTATTGTGATATCATGTGCCTCCTCCAAGGCTTTGCAACTCTCTCCATGAGGCAACTCATAATCCATCTGAAGAAAGACATGTGCTTGTCTTCCTTCTTGTTTGAGTGTGGCATCTTCAAGCACCTTCATGTCAACATGTACCTCAAGTTCCACCCTTACATGATGTTCCTCCTTTGTAACATAAATTATTCATCCATTGAATGATTGTATGATATGTAGGAGGGTGTAAAGGGCATTTGCAACTTCTCTTAAAGTTGCTCAATATGCACCATAGATTTTTGGAGTGTATTTTGGGTGGAATCCAACTCATTTGAGAGCTTGTCATTCTCTCCTGCATTCTCCAAGGTTATTCCATGAGACAAACCAACAAGCTCAATTAAATAATCTCTATCAGAAAGCAAATTTAAAAAATTACCTTTGGTGTCCAACATTGCCTTCCAGGTTTTCTCCATCTCTTCAAGGGAAGATTTCTCCTCCACACACCAACAAAATTTAGAAACCAGTGTATGTGTGTCATGGAGAGTTTTCAAGGCCTCTTGAATATTCTTTTCATCCATATTCAAGGACCCTTCAAGAAAATGAGTCTCTTGCACATGAACTTCCTCATCTTCTTCCTTCTTGCTTGGACCAACTTCATGAAGCTCAAGTGGTGATGGGGAAGTTGATCTTGGTTCTTCTTCAACTTCTACAAGGACTTCATTTTCATGCTTAATGGAAGTTTGGCTTGCATCAACACTTTCAAAAGTGATCTCTATGTCACCAACATAGAGGTGTGAGCACCCATCAGTAGGTACTCCTTCATAGTTCAAGCATCCATCAATAGATGCTCTTTGATTCATGTCCAAGGTAGAATGTGTCTTGAAATGATCTTCAATATTTTCAATAGAGTCTTCTTCATGATCATGTGATGTTTCTTCATATTTTTCAGATTCACTTGGGAGTGACTTTCGATCCTCTTCATGTAATGCTTCTTCTACCTCACCTATTTCAGAACTAGGTGGCTCATGGGTCTCCTCATTTCTCTCCTTCAAGCAAGCTGATGCCTCTTGCCCCTTGGTTTCCTTAGGATCAATATCTTTGGACCCTATTTTTTAAGAAGGCCCAAAAATTCTCTTCAAATAGGAAACACATGCATTCCATGAATCTTCAGATATTTCACTACTCTTCTCACAAATAGGCTAATTTATAATCCTTTCTTGCTCCCCAAAAAACTGATCTTTGATTGTGGAACATATATCTTCTCCATACACATGGTTATAAGAATAACTATCATTTCTTCTTGCAAATGTGATATGATGGGATATACTTCTATAAGTTACCTCCTGGACATTATCTTCTTCATACTATCTACATTACTCCTCTTATTGCTCATCGTAGTCATCATCATACTACTCATAGAAATCATTTTCCTTTGAGGCATAGAAAGAATACTCCTCCTCATACTGCTCATAATCTAAATATAGAAAAGACATGGCTACAACTTATTCTTCAATGTATGATATTAATAAATAGGTGCAAGGACCATGCTTTGATACCACTGTAATGTCCCCAATTTGAAAATTTTCCCAATTTAGTCAATTTTCAAAATTTGGACTAATGAAGCCCCAAACTGTCCAAAATGATCCCAAATATTTTCGAATTATGTATGGAGTGGATTGAGGTGTATTTGGAAACACTAAAGAAGTTATTATATTCTTGTACACTTTCTAAATACTTCAGCAACTTGCATTGACAATTAGAGAATGAAAGGTAGAATTACTTGGAAAATCGATGTTGAAACCCCCAAGGGTAGATGGCTCCAAAAGACTCCTAAGTATTTAAAATTGGAACTGAGAGTGTTTGAAAGGTATTGAGACATAAAAATGAAGCTGATGGATGCTTGTAAACTATCAAATTACTTCTGCAACATTCATTTAAGTTCAGGAGAAAATAGGAAAATTTACTAGTAATTTCGAGGTTCAAACCCCCAAGGCTAGATGACATAAATGGATTCCCAAATGCAGTTTGAACCTCCCAAATTTCAGAAAAGAGACATGGAATAGTTATAGGACTTCGATGGTCACCCACCTGCATCATTAATCAGTTCCTAAAGGCTGTTATAACTCCCATAAATCAAAGGTTTGTAGACATGCTTTCACATAGGGGGAAATGATAGAAAAACTCCACAACTTGCTATGAATTTTGGGATAATTGTTCCAATTAATTGTATAATGTTTATAAAACTTATTTAGTACATTAATGGCTCTCCATACAACAATAAAATAGTAGATATTTACTGATACAAATCGAAACCAAACAACTTCAAGCTCTCTCAACAAGATATATGGAAAAATGGCTCGAATCTCTTCCTTAAATGTAAATATCACTTTAGATACATAATGTTCAAGCTATGGATCTCATTATATGATTTTTATAGAGATATATAGCATCCAACATGTCCATGAATTTGAAATAGCATTCCTTCACTAACTATGTGCAACAACAAGTGCACATAGTCCATGATATTCGACCTGAGGTTCATATGAGCATCAAATACAAAGTTTAGAAATAATATTACAAATAAATGGGGCCCCAAGAGCTCCCCCAAAGAGATCAGCATCTCACCAAGTTCCCCCTTCCTCCAAGAGCCAAAATATGAAGAGAAATGTAAGAGAGATGTGGGAGAAAGTTGAGTTAGAGAAGATCACAAGAAACCATGTAGCTTCAACCTGCAACAAATGAATCCATTGTAGCTCCAAATTAAAGGTCTTAATGACCTCTCTAATTTCGAATTAGGATGGGAATCTTTCACCATCGAAATTGATACTAAGGCAAGTAGAGTAAACAATCCACTAGCATGGACAAGCTATGCTCTCCAATTTGAAAAATGAGAAATGATCAAAAGCTCCTTTCCTTCCTTGTTCTTGTATTTTATAAACTTCTCAAGCCCTCCATGGTTCGAATTCCTTCCAAAATACTCATGCCAACTCAAGATGGGAAGAGATTACAATCTGTGCCACTTGTGTAACAATTCTTACTCTCCATCTTCCCTCAATTTGAATGGAGAAGCCTCTTGGCTTCCATAACTCCTTTGTGTGCCCTATTGGAGGCTATTTTTAGCCCTGACATGTCATATATGTCATATGTCAGCAATCAAGTTTGAAAATTGTCATAAGTGTCATAGAATCTTCATCATTGTTGTCATAGGAGTTAGGCAATCTAGCTCCAAGTGTCACCATTCTTCTAAGATGCCTCTTCCTCTTCCATGGGAGTTTCTCTTTCACTCCAATTCGACCTTATATGATTCATGCCATGAATAATTCCTCTTCAACTCCCCCAAGTATGTTACCCTTTATCTTGAACTAGAACTGGTGAGAGAATAATGCCAAGTGTAGTGGGGAATCTTGCCACATGTGGGTCGCACAACCTCTTATGTTCCCTCATGATCCAATGCCACCTAATTTTCCTTTTATTATTATTTGTTTGACCCATTTGATGTGATTTTGTAAGTCTAAGGTCATTTTGGGTCTTGTAGCTCCCGTATTCCAACTTTGAATGCTTCCACCCCCAACATAGGGAACTAGTAATTTTCCTCCATGATAGTTCATTTGGCTGAGTATATTACAAACTTTGAATTGAGAATTTCTCTTAATGTGACCCACCTTATCCATTTGGATCTAATTTTACATGATTACTAACTAGGACATCATTCTTGGCAATTATTTGACCCTTAGCATCAATTTGACAAGCTATCATGAGTATGGTCAAGGGGCTTAGGCCATTGTGACCTAATGAAAAATTTGGGGACATGGAATTATCTTATACGGTTGTGAAGTATGGGGTTGCAACATTCTAGAGAATCTTCAAGAAAGATTGAGCAAATCTAGAAGTGGTTTATAACTTATAACCTCAAAATTAAAAGCAATACGTCTTATCCTATTCTCCTCATAGAAGTGGGTCTTTCCCCCATTGAGAGCATGGCTATGACTAGGTACCTGATGTACAAGCACAAGATAAATAACATGGGAAACGAGAGGCTTCCTAAAATTGCTTTAAATTCAAGCCAAAACCAACTATGCCTCAAGCGGAGTTGGTGTAAAGATACGATGTCTTGGTTAGATAATTGGGGCATTGATGAAAATGAAACTTTACGGAATATCGATAATGTCAAAAATATTATTACCTTTAAGTTTAAAGAGAATTTGTGGTGCGAGGAAAATTTAGCGGTTAAGAGAAAACTAAGATACTATAGGGAGGTCATTAACCCTAATTTGGAAAATAAAAAATATCTCTCGTTAGTAACTAGTTCAAAGAAGAAAATTAATATAGCCAAGATTAGAACAAACTCCCATGAGCTTCATAGAGAAACATGAAGTTGGTCTATTCTCAGAACTCCATGGGCGGAAAGGGTTTTCCATCTTTGTGAGTCTATGAGCATTGAGGATGAAAATCACTTTCTCTTAGAGTGTCATGCTTACACCCACATTAGATATGAGTTTCATAGCATTTGCTACAATACAAATTTTGCTAACCTCCTAACTTGCCAAAACTATAGTGAGCTTGGAAAGCTTCTTACCAAGCTTTTTGAGTATAGGAACAAAATTTTAAAGCCAACCAAGTAATAACCTTCCGAAAGTCCGATAAAGAAAAATTAATCTCAGTGGACGTTAATCATCATCATCGTCATCATAAATTTTTGTATTATTTTGCAAAAAAATATTATTAAAATGAATATTTCAAAATAACAAAATAATTTTTGAATTTTTAAAAGTGTAATTTCTATTTTATAATTAACTAAAATATATGAAAAAACTAAATTCATCTAATTTTATTTACAATTGTCAGTCAAAAAATTAATTTTAAAAACTTTTTTTTTTTAATCTATAAATAAACAAGTGTCTATTTGTACTAAATTGTACTAAATGATTTTATTAATAAAATATGTCTTTAATATTAAGATAGATTTGTATTATAATGCCACTCGCCACCCATACGTTTACTAAGTAGACACATCATATCACAATCGCCAAAAATGTCACTTCCTCTTAAAAAAATATTCATTGCTCGTGGCAAGATTGGTCAAAAGTAAATTTCAAAAATATTTACCATTATTAGATGTTAACGTATGACTGATCGATATCAAAACAATATAATAATAGATAATTATGAGAAATAAATTATATTAATGATTTAATTGAATTAATTTTTATAATCAATTAAGAATATGAAAAATATTTATTAAAATATAAATAATATTTTATATATATATATATAATTATAAATTAGAAAATTTAGAAAATTCAATGTTGTTATTATTATTATTATTTAGATATTTATAATATTTAAATTTTTCTATACATTTTTTTTTATTTAATTTATTGTTTTATAATTTTAAATTTGTAATGTATATCTTATTCAATAAATGAATTAATATTTAAATTTATAATTTCACTGTAGTAAAAAGTTAGTGTTATAAAAAATTTTGGATAGTGGTTATTAAGACCACATCTTAAACTTCGTTTTATTATTGCGAATATATGCATAACGATTAAAGGGATGATTTAATGACATTTTTGTAACACTTTTTTTGTGTGCCTATAAAAGTCAATGCAAAGACACTATTGTCACCAGATATGTCCCACAAAATTTTTGGATTCCGACAGTGTGGATGTAACGTCTACTAGTATTTTTGCATAGGTCATGATGTCCCAGTCAACATGGTCAGTTTCTTATCATCTCGAACCTCCATCTTAGTTAGTTTGGTGTGAGTGTCAAACCTTGTTATCTTTGTTTACCCAAAAACTTTCCATTTCGCCAAATTTCATCTTATGAGTCTATGCTTTCCCAAATTTTTATCTCTTGTTCAGTTTGTTGTTAACATGAGAATTAGGATTCTTTTTCATTAACCATTATTATTTTAATAAAATAACTTTTTTATTAAAATAATAATTTTATTAAAAAGTGTAAAAAAAGAGTCATCCATTATCCTTTTTATAAGTTACGTATTAGTTTTGTTTTTTAAAAGGGATTACGTGTTATCATTTTAAAAAGTTATGGTCTTTGTCTCATTCCCATTTCCATGTCGAGACCAGCCAAAGTTACCACTAAACCGTCAAGTGCTCATCAAGTGACATCCCAAGTTGAAGTGTCAAGTCCTTACAATACATCAATGAAGCTCATGGACACTTATGTATATAAAGGCGTGAAAGATCTTACAATTTTCATGTGAGATATTTCTCATGGTTTAAAAAATGTTGTTGCATGCCACGGTCCAAATGCTATGAACCCAAGTGAACACATGTTAAGACAAGTGCTCGATCATTGCCAGAAGAAATACACGCATGTCAAGTGCCATGGTGTTCGTCCAAGTGTTCAAGTAGTTGCAAAAAATATTTCAAAGGTTGTCATTGTGCTAAAATCAATGCTATAGTAAACAATGTTCCTTTTTCACAGCTTAACGAAAGTGCAATTCTTATTTTAATAAAATTTGTTACCAATTTTCAAAGCTGCCAGTTTTTGTGTCTTTAAAGTGTGAGATAACACAAAAATGAAAGGCAAAGAAAGATTTATCGACCAAGTTTGAAGTTCTCACAGGTATAGACAAATGGCAGAGTATAATTTGAGTCATAGATCGATCACCTGGCAGCTACAGGATTTCAAGAGGTCCATCTCACATTTGAAAGCAACATTTGAGGATCAAATCCAGATCTTTAGGCATAGAATCAACATTAAATGGTCAATTACAATTATGACAGGCAAGTGACAGTATTATGTGGTAGTCAGAGATCAAACCCCAAATTCAATGGAGTATCAGCATTCAGAATATTCACAGGAATTGATGATTGTTTTAATGTCTAAATTTAAAAAGCTACATCGGCACACGGGTCAACACTGAGGGTATCATCACCAGATTTCATCGGCGCAATGATTTCTTGTGTTAAAACCCAGATTTTGAAGACAGCCATAAGACAATTAAATTCCATTTCTTCAGGATTCAAATTAGCATTCAGTTTTCAGGGATCAGCACTTGAAGAATCGATTTCAGGTCAGAGTATTAAACAGAATTCAAGGAAACAAATCCAGATTCTGAGGCAGGATTTTAGTTTCTGAGAATTGTAGGTGGCAGAGCACCCAACAGTCCCGAGTTTCGATAAGTGTTGAAAGAAGGTTCTTAGACTTGAATTCTGGATAGTCAAAGCGGTTGTTTAAAAAATGATTTAAGATTTGATTACCGGATTGTATGCTTAAAATCTGCTAGACTCATATCAGAAACAGATTTTGAGTTATCTCTTTGCTTTAATTAGTAAATTCGATCCATTTCTCATGGATCTGAAACCTCCTTTGTAATGTAATATCTATAAATGATGAGCTGAGAGGTTTGTAAAGGAGAGTTCCAGCCGAGAGGGCTGAGGCTGGGTTGTGCTTGCATTATGTTTTTGTTGATAAGAAATAGCTGTTTCTTGAAATGATTGTGATCTGAGAGCTTTTCTGTTTTAATATATAAATTACATATTATCATTATTTTGTCTATGTATGATCTTAATTTCATACCATGATTCTTTTGATCAAAATGCAACTATTTTGTTTTAATGTTTTGTTAACAGAACCTGGATCATTATATTCACAAATTCTCTTATATTATCCTTTTATATAATTTCAATGTCTTCACATTTCTCTCTATAAATGTATATATCAATAAAATATTTCAATTTTCATTGATCCCAACATCCTTGGTGTATATCTACCATTTTATTTAATCCATTCATTATTATTAAAATAATATAATATCGTATTATAAACATAAACATATATAACTAAAAAGTATGATTATTGTAAAAACAAACGTAATTACTATTATTTCAATTTTGTTTTATTATAATTACTAGAATAACTTATAATTACTATAATTATAACTTATAATTTTTATAATAATTATAATGGCAATCTATTAAAAATAAAAATGAAAAATTAATATTGTTTATAAACACTCATTTTAAAACTAATTGTTACATATTTAATACCTTCTCTATTGTCAAGGACCTACAACAAGTTGAATATTTCAAATGACAATGTTGTTTTCTAATCCACATGTCATTTACTATGTAATTATGGTTTCACTTTCCAAACTGTATTTTTTTCTTACCATAAAATTAATTTTTACCACATTTGGTCATCAATATTATGTTTTTTTAATTTCTAAGAGGTAGATATAAGCAGCTGCTAATTTTACTTGTTGGAAATACAATACAATGCAAATTATATAACCACCCATCCATATATGAAACCGGCAAATGAAATACCATGCATTAAGACTTTGGAAGCCATATATAAAACCACGATTTTATATTAAAAAATAAAATAAATGTTTTAATAAAAAAAATTAATTGAAACCCACAACAACATGAGCTCATGCTTACCCTACAAATCCATGGCAAAGGATTTAAACCAACCCCATGACTTGCAAATAAAACAACACAGAGATCAGGAATGAACGTCGCAAAGAAGGGCCTGAAGCCCATGCAGAGATAGAAGGACTCAGCCAGCAAAAGAGGAAATCCCAACAGCCTAAAACCTTGCAAAAAAAGTCAGTACAGCCACCCAACAAGGATAATTTTAGGGGATAAATTTAGCCCATGGTCTATTTTTCCATGTCTTTTTCCCAAAAAAGTTTCACCAATTTGCATTGTTTGAAGCCCCACTTCGCCCAATTTTCGTGGGGTAAATTGTTTTCACTCTAAAAATCGCCAAGTTATTATATAAACCATGTAAAATCCTTAGAAATTGAAATATTTTAGAAAAATGTCGGAAAATATTTTATATTTGACATTTTAAAAATTGGTAAGATTCACCAAGGTTTATACAATTTTATATAAGTATGGATCCTTAAAATGATATCTACCGCCCAAAGGGAAGAAAAGCCTACACACAAAAAAATCCGTGCTCCAGCAGATAAATCCAACTCGAATTGGTAAAAAACAACCATAGCAAGCCAAACAACACCCTTGAACAGAGAAACTCACCCTCAAGCAAGCAAATAAACCCCTAGACAGTCAGATCCAACCTTCAAAGAGACAGATATTGCCTCCAACAGTTAGATCTGCTCACCCACACAACAACAAATTGCAGAGAAAAGGGCCATGATAACAAAAAAATGCAATTGGCATGATCCGCATTACTTGGATTTGAGGGTGCGTAGGATCATTAGAAAGGTCTTGAAAAACAAAAAAAAACTGGTTGCAAACTGACTCTAGGTTCAGTAAAAAAAACAAACCTGGAAGTTACCAAACCTAAAAGTGCATAAGAAACTAGGATTTAAAAAAATTAAAAGCCTTAAACTAGTCTTAGGCAAATAATTCAAATATGGGCAATTAGAGTTTGATTTTAATAACCAATAATAACCAATAGTTTATATCATTTGATTTCTGCTCTGATACCATGTTAGAATATGAGAATATGTGAATAACATATATCAATACATAACATGGAAAGCATAACTATCCTAGCCTCAAATAATCAAATAGGAAGAACAAGGAGAAAAAAGAAAAATAGAACACCAAACCTCATGGGTACTAGCTTAAAAAATACATAATGCAAATGTCTTTCATTTATATTCTTATTGTCAATATATAGTCGAATGGAAACTATATTTATTGAGAGAAAAGTCTAATTAATACATTATCCAAAATAAATTGAAATTAGTTTTGAATTCATGATCTTAGTTTCATAGATGTTTTTCTTGTAAGTTTTTGTTTCAATAGCTTTGATGTTATACAATATTTTGCAAATTTAAAAACAACCTATTAACAATGACATAAGGACATTGCCACCTCATAAATCTTGTTTAAAAAATAGATTAAAATTATTACCTAAATTATTTTATTTTCCATTGTCATTAGTTAAAAACAATTCCTTAAATTTTCCTGCTAAGAAAATTTCTTCTAGACCACTATGATTTTTTTTTAGTAATTTCGGTAAGGTACATATGTTGCTATCAACTTTTAATATTGAAAGTTTGGGTTGCACAAAAGTAAAAAGCACAAGCCAGGTTGAAAAAATCAAGTCAAGTGTGAGAGGCATCGCATTGAATTAATTAATTAGGACATACAATCCATGTGTGTTAGGTGGAGACTTGGTGATTCCATAAAAATGCTCTGATCATTTTAACAAATTTTTTTAATTGCATATAAGGGCTCATCTACTTTGAAGGAAATGCAATTAACAACATATTTTCTAGGTTTTTGTGATCTATAACACACTAATTCCTTCACACATCATCTCCTCCTCCTTTCTTTATGGAAAAAAGGTTTCATATTAAAATGGATATGGGTGGAAACGCAAAGGTGGGTTACACTTTGGTGAGAATCGGCTGCCAAAGAACCATAGCGGAAATTATTCGACCGAATAAGTTTAACTATTTGGATGAATAATTTAATTATTCGACAGAATAATTAAACTTATTTGGCCGAATAACTTATTATTTATTCAGCTGAATAACAATTAACGGGCCACCGTTAGACCTAACGGTGGCCTCGATGTGTGTGCGAGGTTTTAGCTGAATGGAGAAAACGCACAGCGCTGTGCAATTATTCGGCCGAATAATTATTCTGCATAAAAGATTGACCGCAGCCATTGTTTGTCACTTTCAGCCGATTCCGTGGACCCCTTTGGCGCTGTTGGTGGTCCCGCCTCCGCGTCACCAGTCTGGTCTGTCACCTGTCCAACCGCTGTTTGTTGTTGTCGAACTCCACCACCCGATTCCTCGCTGCTGTGTGTCACTTCTCCGCCACCCTGCACGTCAGGATTTGCTCGGCGGTTCGTCATTGCTGGAGTGTTATTCCGCCAGCTTTTGCCTCTGCCATTCGCTCATCCACCACCTTCTGTTTCCCCCATCTGCTTGTATGTGAGGTTCTGCCTCTGCCGCTAGGTCGTATTTCTGTTTGGACGTTTGGATGCTCTTTGGTGGAGTCTGCGTCTGGACATCTGTAGGTTTAGTGTGCATCTGCACTTCTGTTGGTGGAGCTTTGGCATTGGAGTGTTCTCCTATGGACGTTCACACAACAGTAAGGTGTTGTAGCTGGGGACCTATCGACTCGACGGTGTGCAGAGGTAAATCTTTTGGCATATTTAATTTGTAATTGTTTATTTTTTTCTTTAAGTTTCTTATTTAATTTGTTATTGTTATTGCAGGTTTTCTTTTCTTAGTTGTTTGGCTCGTTTCATTTCGGCTGTTTAAAATTCCTCTTGGAGCTCTCTTCAGCCAGATCTAAATTCGCCTACTTTCATTTTGGTTGCGTCTAAAGAGGTAAGTAGATTTTTTTTTTTTTAATTCGAGAGTTAATTATTGGTTTAAAAAGTTTTGAGTTTGTCCCTGTAAATGAACTCTTCCCAATTGGGTAGAGTTCATGAACTCTACCCAAATGGGTAGAGTTCATGGACTCTGTCCAAAATTGGGCAGAGTTCATGGACTCTGTCCAATTGGGCAGAGTTCATGCACTTTGTCCAATTGGGCAGAGTTCATGGACTCTGTCCAACTGGGTAGAGTTCATGGACTCTATACAAATGGGCAGAGGTCATGAACTCTGGTCAATTCGTATGTTGAAAATTATTTAAATTTAAATATAAAAGAGGAATATATTGAGTGTTTAGTTAGTTACTTTTGTTAAATTGTTGATTTTGCTTATGTGTTTAGAAATGAAAATAAAAGTAGGACTGTAATTGTATTTGCAAATGATATATCCCATTTATATATAGGCTTGTTTTATTTGCTGAACTCTGTCAGCATGGACATGGACAAAGTTCATGAACTCTGTCAACATGGACATGGACTGAGTTCATGAACTCTGTCTACATTGACAGAGTGCAGAGATCAATATATTAGTTCTATTACAAACTGTGTTGATAGATAGCTATAGATACAATGAAACTTTAGATGATTAAACTCTACTTTTGATACAACAAAACTTTAAAATTGACTTTAGGTATAACGAAACTATAGACATGAATAGACTTTAATTTAGATGTACTATGAAATAACAAAAACATTTAGAAGATTGGTATAGTAATTTTTATACATTCGAACAATAATAGTCATAGTCATTTTAAAAACTATTAGATGATACTATGCCACAATGGTCTTGAGTTTTATCCTTGTAAAGGTGGCAATTTTTGGTATTATGTTTTTCTTTGGTTGCAACATGGCAAACTTGGAGAACATAATACCAAGAATCGTTACCATTATCAGGTTGAAATTGAAGACCATTGTGGAACATGGCAAATTTGGGAAACATGTCATTTAACTCGAAACATAATACCATGAATAGTGTATTTTTTTTTATTCTATGGAATAATCAAAATATTTGTAGATATAATTTATGTTTAAAGTATTAAAATATCTTGATTAAATTATTAATTTAAGAAACTAAAGACCATTATCGAACATGGCAAATTTGGAAAACATGTCAAACTCGAAACATAATACCATGAATTGTCAATTTTTATTTTATTTTATGGAATAATGAAAATATTTGAAGATATAATTTATGTTTAAAGTATTAAAATATCAATTAAGTTATTAATTTAAGATTTAGATTAAAAGTTAAAACAAGTTCATGAACTCATTCTTTGACATAAAGAAATGAACCCTTCACTTAGTATTTAACTATATTGGTTCCATTCATTTTAAACATCAAAAACACTTAGAACATTAGTAAATTAATTCTTCACACATCTAACAATATTAGCTATACTCTTTTTAAGAACTATTAGATGATATTAGGTAAATCTAGATCCTTATTAAATAACTTAGTCTCTTTAGCAGCTAGGTTTTAGAATTTGTAGAATTAACATGTAGGATTTGAATATGTAATTAGTTGATATTTGTGCAAGTGTAGACACTATATATCAAATGGAAAGAGATGATTCTTTGAGGCAAAAGCGTAGGAGGTCTTCACAAACTTCTGGGGTTGGTGTTACAAGAGATAATCGGAGGTTGTCAACCTCCCCTCGGGATTCTAGTTTATTGTATAGTTCACATCGACGAGGTGAAAGGGGTACATATGATTCCCCTATATCTTCTGTGGGAGAACATCGATCTCGACCCTCTATTGGTATATGAATATCGATCTTTTAACATGTACATGTAAATTGTTTTTTTGTGTACGCAAAAATTGTATTTTTGTTTAAACAGAACCTTGTTTTTATTTGAAGCAGAGCATGGTTCAGAAGATGCTTGTTGTAATTCTATAGGGAGGGAGACAGAGCAAGCAAGGGAGATGGATGAGGGTGCAGAGCAAGGTTCTCAAGAGACTCATCATTCTGCACAAGGTGATGATGGTCGAGCTAGGACGCAATATGTTGAATTAACTAAGGGTTGTACACCCATTACAACATATCCATCTGATCTACCTCGAGATCTTCCATGGGAAAGTGATGATCATCAAATGACTCTTAAAAGATGTAGATCCCACTACGACAAGTTGGAAAATGATTTGTCTACTATGGATCTCCCTCCAGAGAGTAAACAAAATTTGGAGATTGTTTTGGGATCATTGCAAGACTTCATTCAGGCATATGAGAATCTCGGACCAACTATAGATGGTTTTGTTGATTTGATGCGAAGATGAAGCGAACAAGTGATGGGTCCAGACAAGTGGGATGTTGTGAAGGAGAGAGTGACGAAAGAACAGGCCAAATCAATGTTTAACTTCAAGGAATGTCTAAAGCGAGAAATGTTGAAAGTGCAATATTTAAAGCATCCTGATCTTGCACATCTACTCTATGATCGGTTTCTCGCAGCCTATGGTCGGTTTCCATGGAACGATGAGGTTTCTCAATATTTTGCTAGATTTTTTTATGCTTATTGTTTTCTTAAATATGAAGCCATACTATACCGATGTTCATTCAAAATTTTATGGAGTTGGAAAGGGTCGAATATATAATCGAGAAGGTGCTCTTAGAGATCCTACAACTCTTCGACCTCCACCCCAAATATCTCGCCCACCTAGGTTGGTGGCATTAAGATCAGAGATAGAGGCCACATCTCAACTTGGGACAATTGCAAGGAATTTTGTTGGCGATGGTTTATCATCAGCATTAGTTGGAGTAGATGTTGGATTGGTTCGAGAAAGGGCTTGTTCTACTATTCGTCAAAAGTTTGTTTACAAAACTAATGATGAGATAGATAGAATGAGCATTGAAGATCTCAGGGCATATGCCAAGGTTTGTCGTGACTTAACGGCAAATGTTATATCCAATGACTTGGAAGAGGTTTGTTCATTATGATATGACTTGATCTTAATTAAATATTTTATTCATTTTGAATTGAATTTTTTTGTTACATTATATCAATGATAAATTATGTTTTTTGATGTAAAGTAATAGGTACATTATGTAAATATTTAAATTGGTTGCATTTTTCAAGAATGATGAATGAACATTCTTTCCATGTTTCAACTAGCGAAAATCTAGAGAATATTTGAGAGGTACATATTTATTATTTATATATTTGTAATTATGTTTGAACTTGATATATATATATATATATATATTGAATTTTAATTTAACTATGCATCTTATTGTTAATTTGACTTATCCATGCAGGTTTATTAGATACAAATTTTATAAATGATTTACCATCTATTGTGAGCTAATGTTTTTTTAATCTTTTTGTTTTAGTTTTAA
This sequence comes from Larix kaempferi, assembly GCA_027924585.1. Taxonomy (NCBI): domain Eukaryota; kingdom Viridiplantae; phylum Streptophyta; class Pinopsida; order Pinales; family Pinaceae; genus Larix; species Larix kaempferi. Next base: position 6,335,321 of record BSBM01000348.1, read on the forward strand.
GTTAATTGGCACAGTAATTTTTTTGGTTTGCATTATGTTTTATTTATTAATACAATTTAAATTTTATGGGGGAGATATAGGTTCTCTACTTCATGCAGCAGATATTGGCAAGGAGGTAATTTTGTTCACTGGTTTAATATTGTTCTTTGCTTTAATATTTTATTTTTTATGGCTTTAGTTAAAATTTGTTCAAGTAATTTATGAGATTCATAAATTGATTTTATACATGTTGCAGCTTGGTTCTCTTAAGTCTTTTGGAGGCAAAGGGAAAACTCCTTTGGAGGATGGTGGTCGACAAGTATTTGGAGAATTTGATGTAATATTGTTAATAATTGAAATGTTTTTTGATATATAAGTTTAATATTTTAATTTTCTGAATATTGTTTAAATAATTTAAATGATATTCATAATCTGTTTTTATACATGTTGTAGGGTGGGTTGAGTCCAAGGGGAGGTCCTAGTGGAGGATACGAAATAGAATATAGGAAAAGTTACGAAATATGGTGCCTAAAATCCTTAATGCACCATTAAACACTTTGTAAAACATTATATTGGTTACATGGACAATGTTATTCTTTATGCACAATTAAATTCTTTGTAAACCTTGAAATAAGCTATGTGGACAATTTTCGTAAAACCCCAAGTAAAATCGTTAATATACCATTGAATAATTTGTAAAACCTATTCAAAATTAGTACTTTTACGGACAGTTGTACTAAAGGAAGAAGATCAGAGAATTCAGAGACGAAAAGGCAGAGCCCGTGAAGATCGTCTGTGTTTCCATGTAAGATTGGCAATTAGATTAGCAGCATATGAGTAAAATAAATCTTGTATGAATATATCATTATAATAAAATATAATTATTTATATAGATTTTAATGTATGAAAATATCATAATAAGTTAATTATGTTAGAAGTTTTCTTTATGGATTGTCTATAAATGATTAAAATTACAAATTTTAATAATTCAGATTTCAATATAGAATTATTTTAATGAAATTATATTAATGTCTAAACAAATTAGGTCAGGCGAACTTTGAAAGGATGCTAAAAGCGGGAACCTTTGTGATCTTTGATGGAACTTTATCACTGTCTTCTCATTGTCTCAATATATTTAGAATTAGTTTGTACGTACCTTTCAGTTTTATTTCTTCACAAACGAAATTGTTGAAAATGTGATCAACCATAGTATCATTGCGTGTGAAATATGTTTGAGCAAAAGATTATGGATTGGAAAGAGTCAAGGAATGGGAATAATTATTATCCAACAAAGAAATATGAAAAAAAATAATAATTGTTTTAGCATCAATTCAAGTATTATAAACAGCGGCCTCACCATAAATTACTTTACATTAACTAATTTAAGATTGAGAATATACACTACACAAATTGTATTGTGAATGTATTTGGATTGCTAAAATTCAAACAAAAATTGTATTGTAAATGTGTTTGGATTGCTAAAATTCAAACACAAATTGTATTGTAAATGTGTTTGGATTGCTAAAATTCAAAAGATGTATGATTGATTTTGCAAAAAATTAAAAATTATTTGACAAGTTCTACAACAAAAAGTAAAGGAAGGTCCTAAAAGTATTAAAAGTATTGTTTTGACATAATTGAATTCAAGAACCGATTCCCTATTTCTATGCTTGTTGACAATGATTCATCATTTGACAACAATATGGCACTATCAACCAATGTGCTATGTGTTCGTGACAAACTCTATCTCCATGTTAAGCTACTTGATCGCATACATGCAAACAAAGAGTCATGCAAGAAAGAGTGTGGTGGTGCTCCGTGTGTCACGAAAAAGTTTCAACTCGGATTACAAATGGATTTTTTAACCCATGCAAAGGGACACATAAGGTTTAAACTCAGACAAGAAAGGTGAGCACAATGTTCAACTCATACTACAAATGGATTTAGTAGCCCATGCAAAGGGACATGTAAAGTTCAACTCAGACGAGCAAAGTGAGCACCAGCAGTGCAGGGATCTTGTATAAATGAGTGAATTACGACAAAGGATGGAAGTCCCATTGGTTTGTTCATCGGCATGGAGTTTTGTCCTACTACAAAACCCATGGCCCCCAAACGAAGAGACCGAGAAAGGAATATGCGTTATCGGAGAGGAATCTTTGAAGGCATGAGAAATTCTAAGTATGCTCCTACTGGTTCAAAGGAGAGAAAACCATTTCGAGAGACTCATCTCAAGGTAAATTCTAGCTTACATGCATTTTTATGTTTCATTGGAGGTCACATTTCGAAAATTACAATAAATGGTCCACAAGATCCTGAAAGCCATAAGACAGGCATGCATACTGCACTGAATAATTTCAGATATCCTAGTTTTAGCCATTGTTTTTCTTTCATCTCCTACTTAGGAGACACATTTTAGCATCTCTTGTAGTTTCCTTTCTCTTAGTTGAATCCCTTCATCCCTGCTTAGTTATGCACTCACCTCGCTATTCCTACCATTCATGTCGACCAACAACTTCTACACTTTTGGTACAAAGTGGCATTGAAAGATGTAGGAGAGTATATAAAATAAAAATAAAGTATCACCAGTTACTCTATAAACAGCTCGATGCCTGGCATTATACATATGTTGTTGACGGTCAACTTTGTTTCAACTTAGTACTGATTCCTTTTGAGATTAATTGTTATATCATTATCTTTACTTGGTGTTGATGGCTACGATAGCCTGAACTACGCCTTAATTCAGCCCAACATTCGTCATTGTCACAAACTGTGTTAGATGAACAACTAAATCCTCAATTCAACGTAACCTTTGAATCTGAAGAAGTTCCTTGGAACTTCTCTATTGTTTCAGATGAAATATTAATGAAACATAACCTAGTGGCTGACCGCGTCAGAGAATTGAGGGTCTCTATTGTAATTAATGAAACATTTAATTTCGATGTTGCATTTAATATCAACGCTGCTTGTTTTGGAACTTCCTTCAGCTATTCGTTCTCAGTTAAAAACAGAACCCCTATCCCACAAATGCTCACCAGAACCCCTCTCCGACGAATTCTCACCTTCAATGTAGAGTCATATTTGTTGTTCACTGGGGCTACATTCATATAAACTGCTTTCCTATCCTCAATTCAACGTAACCTTTGAATTTGAAGAATTTCCTTGGAACTTCTCTATTGTTTCAGATGAAATATTAATGAAACATAACCTAGTGGCTGACCGCGTCAGAGAATTGAGGGTGTCTATTGTAATTAACGAAACATTTAATTTCAGTGTTGTATTTAATATCAACGCTGCTTGTTTTGGAACTTCCTACAGCTATTCGTTCTCCAGTAAGAATAGAACCCCTCTCCCACAAATGCTCACCAGAACCCCTCTCCCACGAATGCTCACCTTCAATCTAGAGTCAGATTTGTTGTTCACTAGGGCTACATTCTATTTTTTACCAATATTTCGTGTCTCCTCCCTACTTAGGCCCAAGATGACGTTGCCTCTATTGCTTACTAGATTCTCTAGCTTTAAAAGTGAGCATTTAAACCTAAACACAATGTTATATGCATTGACCTAAATGCCAATGAATATGCTTTGTATCAAACTAGTCTTATATTCAAGATCTGGACGACTATGATCACAGTACAAATGGAACAAGGTACGAATTTTGTCTTCACAAAGGATATTTGGAAGTGATTTGATGAATTTTTAAATAAAACAGAGACGCAGCCTACTTTGGCCTCACACATTTCCTTGTGCAAAGAAATTTATGGAATTTGTTTGAAGCCTTTCCGTGAAAGTGATTTTCCATATATTTAACGTGATCGAAGGTGATCCGTTAATTAATTCTTGTTTGAAAATCTTGAAAATTTATACATTATCTACAAGTGAATGCCGTGTTACAGGTTAATTGTCCATGTGTGCATCACATGGATGAAAATGAAGTTCCGTGAAAATTTAAAATATTTTGGTCATTTCAAGAATTTATATGCGATGTTGAGATCTGCTGATGAACCTTATTCTATTCAAATTTTGGATAAAGTTCGACCATATTTTATGTGGATGCTGAGATACATCCTATTTTATAGTGGAAATATGGAATTTGTCGGTTATAGGTGTCGAAATTTCCTTCAAATTTGTGTCAATGTTGAAGATTTTGTCAAAATGTCAATGTAAAGTGTTACAGAGAGAATACGACATAATTTTATTTGAAATATTTGGATTTAAAAAAGAAGAAGTTACCAATCTTGTTTGAGGGGCTCAAATAAGTAGAATATTATCGCTTGAAAAAGTGAAACCAGCTATATTCCATGGGGTAATGATTTGTTTGCAAAAGATCAGTGAAACGGCCGACTGTAGGGTCGAGGGTTTGGTTATCAGAAGGGAGGGATGGGTAGGAAAGCCATTCAAAGGCATAACCTTTTTGTGTTGCATCTCTCAATTGCAGGTGCACCAATGAACCATTGTAGATATAAGAGCAAGAACTCTATTTTTATGCCTCACCCTCCCTAGAAGCTTATTTATCCGCATTCCTATTGAGGACATGACAAAGCGTAAAAACGATTGTGCACCATCAGAGTTGAACAAGGATTCTTTATCACTATGTTTTGTTGATAGCGCTTAATCTAAACTAGAAACTTTGCTAACTCTTTTGGTGGTAATTCTCTTAACTGACTCTTCATGATGAAAAAAAGGTGGTAAGAAGGTGCAATCTTCTGCAACCACCGAGGGTTTGGTTTTTGGTTATTAGAATATGTATGGCGTTATAATATTTACATGAGATTTTACTAGATCCTGAAACAAGATAGTGGAATATCGCGCTGGCACATCAATAGGGAACTGGTTGGTCTTTCTTCAATATGGAAAAGGTTGAATGATGCAACACCCTTAACTTAATTTTTGCAGAAACAACAACGAGAACGGACAAGAATTTAGAAGATCGTACAATTGCAGTAAAATTAGTGGGGAGCCGACTTACTTTATCGCGGAAAGAGGACGAGTTTGTCCAAAACTGTTTTCTAATTCGTGATCTGTAAGGAAAATTTTGGCCTTGGCTGCTTATTCTAAATAGGTTTTCTAATTCATGAGCTATAAGGCAAATTTTGGCCTTCGCTGCTTATTCTAAATAGGTTTTCTAATTCGTGAGTTGTAAGGCAAATTTTGGCCTTGGATACTTATTCCAAATAGGTAGCGGCAACCTCTACTTGGCTCCTCGTGTTATAGCTTTTCGGCCATCACATCTGACATGATTAGCGAAGTTTTCATAATAATGATGTATGATTGAGTGGTCAGATCATGAAATGATGGAGATCCAAATGGTATTTTTTTACAATTTTAAATTTAGTTTAATTTTAAATTATTTTTAATATCTAACAATTCTTCTCACAGAGGTATATTGTCAAATCAATCTTATTAACCAATGATAAAAGAGCAATTTCGAATTTCAATAATTTTATACAGTTATTTTAATTTTCAAAAAAATAAATTTAATATATTAATTTTTATAAATTTTGTAGAAATTGTAATAGAGAATGAGCTTTTAATATAAAGTCAACGAAGTTAGAGGACTAGTTGATCGCTATAATCCCTGCTACGCAGGGACTAAAAAAAACTAAAGCCATACAAAGAGATGGTATGAACACAAAACAAGTTCTATGAACCCATACTATTTAAAAAATAATGAACACATGTAATAACAATAGTATCTTAGATATTAAAGATACACATCCACTCTTTTATATATAAAGGAAGTTTGGTCCACCTTTGTAAGATAAATAAGTTATATTGGTTTATGTTAAAAAAAAATACCTTGATTCATAGTTCAATTAATTAATCTTTTTATAAAAAAATATTATATTTTTTATTTTTTTTATGAAAAAGGTATTTGTTGATAAAAAAATAAAAACTAAGGTATACATAGTTATTATTATATTTAAGTTAAATTTTGTTTTATTTTGTATTTATATTTATATTAAAGTATTTTTTTATTTTTTATTTTATTATTTGAAAATTAAAATTAATCATTAATTTTTTATTTAAAAATATTCACAATATAAATTTGTATTTGTGTTTATATTGAAACTGTGTTTTTATTATTTTAATTTAAAATTGTAAAATTCAATATTAATCTCTTATTTAATAATAAAAAAAACCCTATATGTTTTATGAAATTAAAATCAACCTAAAAAAATTCTATAATTTAAAAATCTTCATAATATAGAAAATATACCATTTGTATTTGTGTTTATATTGAAACTATATTTTTATTATATTAACTTAAAATTTTAAAAAACAATATTAACCTCTTATTTAATTAAAAAATCTTTATGTTTTATGAAATTAAAATCGACGTAAAACAGATTCTATAATAGAGATTTTGTTTTAATAACATAATGTTAATTTCATAAAAAAATATTTATATTAATTTAAATAAAAATTTACATTTCAACATAATTTGTTAAAAAATTGGAAGTGCCTCTCTCTTCAAAAAAACTAACAAAATTAACACACATTGTCACATTATTACCTCGAAAATCCATAAATAAATAAAAAAATTTAATGCATGTAACCTTGTAAAAACATCATTTTTATTCCGATATACTACATAACATATCTACACTCTTAGCGAGTAATAACTACTGTGATATGGTCGTCTTGTTTGAAGATGTTGTTAATGAAATTTATAACTGCTTGGTCAGGTTGCATTCAAGTTGGATGCCCCACCAAAATAAATGGCTTGTCGCCATCAAGAACGAAGGTTATGTTTAAAAAATGTTCATGCTCCTGTTATTGTTTTTATGTAACATTTAGCTTGGCCCTAAGGCTAAGTTGGATCCTTGATCCTAGTCTAAACTATGTTCTAAATATCTAAGTTGTAAGCACCAAGAAAGGGGGGGAAGGCTATTACTATAGTCATGATCCCAAACGTAAACATATTGAGGTCTAAGACCAACGCTAATCTTTAGTTTAAAAGTAAGTTTGGACCTTGCAATGCATGAGGGAATGTAATGATGGCTATGGGTAATGCAGCTAGGATTTTATGGCATACGCTGGAAAGCAATCACAACCGTCCATCAAGCATTGGGATTTGCAGGGTTGAAGTAGGGTTTAATGCTTTGTGTTGATGTCTGAACCTTAATTATTTCATTTTAATTTGTAATTTTGTGAGAGCCGAAGCTCTGTTTAGACAAAGGAAATTTTGTGAAACTTGGGTGAGGAACAGGGTTTCAGTTGATAATGGCATATCTCTTGATGACATGCCAAGGTGAAGAAGAGTTCCTCATAGTCATGGTGGCTGCCTTCAACATTCGTTGGTGTCTACGACTGGTCTTGGCCAAATATCCAGTTTTGAAATGCCAGATAAAAATGTCAAGGAGAGTTTTAAGCTTAGTTCATGTTAAACTATTAACTACGTTTCGTTTTCCTTTCTAGTTGCAGGTGTTTAATATATATTTGATTCTTCTTGTAGGAAAGTAGTGATAAGGGCACCAGGAGGAGCCGAAACCTGGCCTTTACTGCCCACAAAACAGGTAAAGCATCCTCACTTAAGATAATTCGGTTGATTTCTTTACTTACAGTTTTGATTAAAGTTGGTTCATGGTCGTTGGTTACAGGTGAAGGGTGCCAACAAGGATGGCGACAGGGTCACCTCCTCTTGATCCCGTGTCTTAAGATGCCCAGGTAAAATAGTTTACCTTGCTTGCTATATCTTAACATTTCTTTAAATTAAAGATTGTAGTTTCTAACTGCATTTGTGGTTTTAATGTAGGTAACCTTCGATAGGGTTCAAAAAATGCATAAGGGGTTTCAGTTTTGCGCCTTCAAGAGATAAGTTTAACCTAACCCACCCTTAGGGTTTGTGGTCTGTCGGATAACAGCTTTGCAACCTCTCTACTGCAATAATTACTTTTAAATATCTGTGTGTTAATGTTTGTAGAATTATAAACTAGAAGTTTATAGTGCCATCATAGATGGATTATCTTTTGTAATATATATTTAATGTAGGGATTTTAATTCTGGCATTGATTGCGACTAGCATGGGCTTATAGCCACTAGTTGCGAAATTGTGAAATCTATTCAATGTTGTTGTTATCACTCCAGGAAACTACCTAGGGTTATAAACTAGGTATGCCTGGTAACTTCAGAAAATATGTTTTTGTGTCTTTTAAAACAAAGGTGGATCAATGGGATGACTAAATCAAAGTACAGTATTTAGACATTCAACATGTAAACAGATGAAACAGTGCCCTCAAGAAACGATTGATCAGCATATATAATATCAAAGGTGGGTGAAGAAAACATGTAACCCAACCAGTACAAAGTAGGGCTAGAGATACATTGAAAGAACTGGAATCAAGCTGTGAGCTAAACAATGTAAAGAAACATTCACATTCAAAGCTAGACAAACTGATACAGTGAAATAGAAGATGACAACTGATATCGAAACTGAGGGAAACCTGTGATCTATATTAGCATGAGAAAACTGAAATAAGTAGCTAATTATTCCATCCAAAATCGAACCCTTAAAATGTCTTGGTTCTCAGGCTTTATAGCCTTTACAAAGCAATTTCCAGATCCTAAAAACGTGGATCTGGCTGAGCTAACTGAAACATCAAACTAAAAAAGTAAATGCAAAGAGAAAGGATTGACTGCTTGAATCAAGGAATGATGAGTGTGATCTCCTCCTTTAGTGCTCGGTGTTTGATGAAGTGAAGTAGCCTCCCAAGGCTCGGTGAACTTCAATTAAGTGCATGTAGATTCGACCTTAGTGATGTGGCACGAGATCTTCAACTTGTCTCCTCAAAATATGCCAAAAACAAAGCAAAATGACCACTTAACTGAGATCTCGTTTGAAACTCCTTTAGATACTGATAGCATAATTCATAACTCATTTGTTTTGACCGGTCTCCTGTCATTCCAACTAGAAAATCCGCGATCTGGGCGAAAAATAGAGAAAACTGACAAAAAACAGGCTTTCGGCAGTTAACAGTGCTGCCAATTTCATGACTTATCTGCCGAAAGCTGGCTTTTCGGCAGCTAATGAGTGTTGTAGAAACCCGCCTAAGCTGCCGAAAGCCTGTAGAATTCCAAAAAGACTGCCTTCAGCAAAAATCGATTTTCTCCACCGTCCGATGTCCATTTTGGCTGTTCAAATAGTCGATTTTGATCTACAGAACCTAAGCTATCCACTGGTGCTTTCAGATTTGAATTTGGAGTTCGGGAAGGCCGTCAAAATCGCCCCGCAAGATCACGTGGTTTCAGCAGAAAATTCCTCCAATTTTCTGTTACAGGTCTGTGTTATTAACGTTTTGCCGAGCTCCTCTTAAATCAAATCAGAGGGTTAGCTACCTTTTCAGTTGATTAGAGATACCCTTCCTTTGGAGTCTCAGTTATTTGTTGAAAGAAGGAGTTCGTTTATGATTCCTGATTTGTAGCTGAAGATTTTTAACCACAGACTTGAGATCTTGGATGTGACAGGTAACGGTATGAGATCATAGGCATAGCTGCTTGGAAAACTGAGACTCGCACTGATGAAAACCGCCTGTGAACCGCTGCTCTACTCTGATGAAAGCCACCTGGATGAAACAGGAACTTCAACTGCACGAAAACATGAAGACACCTCGAGACTTTGGCTTATGTTTGTTCACTTTCGGCAGCTTATGACATCACACCTCATGATGATCGTTTAACATGCGCTCTAATCTTCCTTTCGGTGGCTAAAACACAAGATCTCTTGATATGAAACTGAGTATGGACCCGATCTTTTAAATTTTCTTATAAAAACCTTTTCGACAGCTTATGTATTTTCTATTAACGCCTTTAGCTGCCAAAAATGGGCCCTTTCGGCAGCTAACTGGCTCCTGCAAAACAGAGTTAGCTGCCGAAACTTGTTTTTCGAATTTTGAAGCCCAAGACTCATAGAAATAAGACATTTTACCCATTCTGTCACCCAAAATGACGGTGGTCAATTTGGGAGATAACATATGGCTCCTACTCGGGGATGGAAACCTCCCAGTGAGGTTCCAAAGAACAAGTAGTTCCAGTAGCCTTTAGCATTGGGCATGGAGTCATTAAGTCTTTAACACTGATACCTCTGCAAACCTGTATCCCACCTGTAGCTTACATGCATCCTGTTCTGCTTATTCAATAACAACTGAAAACTGATCTACGTGCTCTTATAAAAGAGCTTATTGTCCTATCTACTCCTACACTAACTAATAGGAGCAGAATGATCAAGTAAAACTTGATTTCCAGTGTAACCAAAAGAGAAACTGGTTTACAGTCATCATGATAGATCTTGACTCATAAAACAATGAAAACCATATCATGCAGAACAGAGGTTTGAACAGATGATAAAGATGATCCTCTTCTGGCATAAATTTTTTAAGATCTATACTGCTCATAGACTCTAAAAAGTCAGCAAACGGATCATCAAAATCAGAATGAAATACCTCTGGCAGCTGCTGCTCCAATTTACTGTGTTGCAGCAACTCTTCGTTTCCTCCACAAAACTCAGTGCTGAACCTAGACTGCTTGAGATCTGCTGGAGAAATATATGAACAGAATTTCTGATCAGAACCTTTCTGCTGCCCCTCCTGCAAATGTTTGCTGCAATCTGTCTTCGTTTGCAAATATGGAGGGTGTGGGCTGCTCATAACATCTGCTGCTTTAACACATTCTTGATCATGATTCTCGTTTTCTAGCTGAAAATTAAACAGTCCCTGCAAATCAGAAAATGGTAGACTGTTCTCATTAACCACTGCAGATCTAAAACTGTCACTTGCTAATATGTCACTCTGCTCAACATTTTCAAACCTTTCAGAAATAAAAACTTGCTCTTCATGACAACTAACAACAGTAAGATTGTCGTAGTGTGAATGATTTATCTCCTGAGCATGATGAAGAGTATTTTCTTCAGCTGCATACTCTCCCTGAAGTTCTGATTTCGAAAGATTAAACTCATGACAACACTCAGGAAAAAGAAGATCAGCTGGAAAATGATCCTTACAAAACACATGAAAAGCGGCATGAAAATCTGCTAAAGAACTGACACTTGCATTAGGCAAAGATCGATACCAATCACGGGCAATCCCTTCTAATGAAGAACAGAAAAGTCGGATCTGAACATCCTCATGCACTACCTGCAACCGGTGCATGTAGTCATGAAAGTCCAGCAAATGTTCAGCTAGCACTTCCCACTCTTCTCCTCGAAATATAGGAAGACTGTTCTCCCATTCATCTTTAGTAGGTACTTGATTAGGAAAACCAGCAATGCTTGAAAAATCACAGAACGCATACCTCTTGGCTAAGATTCTGTTCATGTCATCCCAGTGGAATCACCAACAGATTCTGAACAATGGAGTCGCCACTGAGTTCGTCCTTCATGGAGTCGCCAGATAGATAATTATAACCAGTAAGTGTCTACCCCTTGTCTATCATCAAAGAGTAGATCTGTGTCGTTCTCCCAGGAAGATCAGCTTCTCACTCCTCTCCCCGGCAACGGCGCCAATTTGTTATCACTCCAGGAAACTACCTAGGGTTATAAACTAGGTATGCCTGGTAACTTCAGAAAATATGTTTTTGTGTCTTTTAAAACAAAGGTGGATCAATGGGATGACTAAATCAAAGTACAGTATTGAGACATTCAACATGTAAACAGATGAAACAGTGCCCTCAAGAAACGATTGATCAGCATATATAATATCAAAGGTGGGTGAAGAAAACATGTAACCCAACCAGTACAAAGTAGGGCTAGAGATACATTGAAAGAACTGGAATCAAGCTGTGAGCTAAACAATGTAAAGAAACATTCACATTCAAAGCTAGACAAACTGATACAGTGAAATAGAAGATGACAACTGATATCGAAACTGAGGGAAACCTGTGATCTATATTAGCATGAGAAAACTGAAATAAGTAGCTAATTATTCCATCCAAAATCGAACCCTTAAAATGTCTTGGTTCTCAGGCTTTATAGCCTTTACAAAGCAATTTCCAGATCCTAAAAACGTGGATCTGGCTGAGCTAACTGAAACATCAAACTAAAAAAGTAAATGCAAAGAGAAAGGATTGACTGCTTGAATCAAGGAATGATGAGTGTGATCTCCTCCTTTAGTGCTCGGTGTTTGATGAAGTGAAGTAGCCTCCCAAGGCTCGGTGAACTTCAATTAAGTGCATGTAGATTCGACCTTAGTGATGTCGCACGAGATCTTCAACTTGTCTCCTCAAAATATGCCAAAAACAAAGCAAAATGACCACTTAACTGAGATCTCGTTTGAAACTCCTTTAGATACTGATAGCATAATTCATAACTCATTTGTTTTGACCGGTCTCCTGTCATTCCAACTAGAAAATCCGCGATCTGGGCGAAAAATAGAGAAAACTGACAAAAAACAGGCTTTCGGCAGCTAACAGTGCTGCCAATTTCATGACTTATCTGCCGAAAGCTGGCTTTTCGGCAGCTAATGAGTGTTGTAGAAACCCGCCTAAGCTGCCGAAAGCCTGTAGAATTCCAAAAAGACTGCCTTCAGCAAAAATCGATTTTCTCCACCGTCCGATGTCCATTTTGGCTGTTCAAATAGTCGATTTTGATCTACAGAACCTAAGCTATCCACTGGTGCTTTCAGATTTGAATTTAGAGTTCGGGAAGGCCGTCAAAATCGCCGCGCAAGATCACGTGGTTTCAGCAGAAAATTCCTCCAATTTTCTGTTACAGGTCTGTGTTATTAACGTTTTGCCGAGCTCCTCTTAAATCAAATCAGAGGGTTAGCTACCTTTTCAGTTGATTAGAGATACCCTTCCTTTGGAGTCTCAGTTATTTGTTGAAAGAAGGAGTTCGTTTATGATTCCTGATTTGTAGCTGAAGATTTTTAACCACAGACTTGAGATCTTGGATGTGACAGGTAACGGTATGAGATCATAGGCATAGCTGCTTGGAAAACTGAGACTCGCACTGATGAAAACCGCCTGTGAACCGCTGCTCTACTCTGATGAAAGCCACCTGGCTGAAACAGGAACTTCAACTGCACGAAAACATGAAGACACCTCGAGACTTTGGCTTATGTTTGTTCACTTTCGGCAGCTTATGACATCACACCTCATGATGATCGTTTAACATGCGCTCTAATCTTCCTTTCGGTGGCTAAAACACAAGCTCTCTTGATATGAAACTGAGTACGGACCCGATCTTTTAAATTTTCTTATAAAAACCTTTTCGACAGCTTATGTATTTTCTATTAACGCCTTTAGCTGCCAAAAATGGGCCCTTTCGGCAGCTAACTGGCTCCTGCAAAACAGAGTTAGCTGCCGAAACCTGTTTTTCGAATTTTGAAGCCCAAGACTCATAGAAATAAGACATTTTACCCATTCTGTCACCCAAAATGACGGTGGTCAATTTGGGAGATAACAGTTGTTTTATAATTTATTGCGACCCTCAGGTTCCTTTACGTTTTCTATGGAGAACTTCAAGAATGTTTATGTGGTTTATAAAAGTAATTTTATAAGGTTTAGATGCAATGCTTTAATCACTGTCATGAAATAAAATGGGCATTGATTAGCAATCCTTTTTTATTTTATTATCATAATTCTTCGACGGATTTCAATCCAATGTCTATATCCCTGTCAATTCAATTCGGTTGGTTTATTTATTAATTTTCCGAATTACAAATCTGTATTAGATCCATGGATTATACTATGAATACCCTAAAATTAGTTAAAAGCTTGACTAAATGTTGTTCTACGGAGGATGGTCTTAGATTTTGGTTAATAGGAAAAGTGGCACAAATCACACAGTTATAGACATGTGGTGTTTTACGATTTATAACTAGGTTAAGGTAATCCCAGCTATGGCGACTCGATCTGCACAAGGTTTATATAAAAGTAAACATGTATTTAATTAAAAATAAAGTAGAACCCCTTTCGACTCTCTTGTTTCTAGTAAACGTCGTTATAGATGAGAAAAGAAATGGGCAGTACCGATCGCTTACTCCAATTTTGGAGGTCTAGCTATGGTTAATTGGTAAGAGTGAAAATATATTTTAAGTATGTTCTTGATTAACCTTATTCCATACTAGTTTAGAGATTTTCTGAGCATGATATTAATAGTTATTTGATGGATAGTTTTGACATAAAATGCTTACTTAAAAAAAAAAGCTTAGATCTCGATTTGACAGAAATACTTTCATTTCAAATTATAAGGCAATATACTTGAATTAAAACAGAATGTATTACATATGAACAATTTATGATCACTCTATAACATAAATGGAAATACAATATATTATTTGAAAAAACAATAGGAGGTAAATCGTACAAATTCATAAATAAATCCCTTGTCTATTTAAATGCATAATAGAAATCTTGCTACGGCTTAGATGAGAAACATAAATAAAAACTCCTACTGTAATTAATTCAGACAAGTAAGAAAATAGAACAATGAACCTGGCACCATTATCGGGAAAACAGAAATGAAACAACCGCTCCTCCCAACCAACTCCTAGAGCATCCAAGTCTCACTTGCTCCAGAACCCTCGATACTGATTTCTGAACCACAAGAGAAAAATCCACCTAATGCGCCATCTCTTGCATTATCATATTCAATCCCCGTCCAATGCTAGCCTCCTGCTACTTATGCACATACTATTATATAGTATTTTTCCTAGGACTTGGTCATTTATGAGCCTCCCACTCTTTAGCACTCAACTAAGAGTTGTGACTTGATTTTGGGGAAGATGCCTCCTGCACCTTGAGTTCTCACTCAGCAGCGTCAACCACTTGGATTTTCCTCTTGTGGGTCAGCAATCACTCATGCAACACCTATTTCATTTATGTCCCCCTTTCAATATTTTTATTAATAAAAGAATAATCCATTACATTGTTTTATTTTTTACTTCTTATCAAAAATATTTAAAAATAAAATAAATTTAAATATTCAGAAAAGAATTTAATAAGTATTTATGAAATCCTGGTGTATTACATACACCTCCTCTTAAAGGATAACACTATCCTCGGTGTTATTTTTTTTTGTCTTTATTCTTCCATTTCTTCATCCTGGAATAGGATTGGATATCCCTCCCGCATATCACTTTCCAATTCCGAAGTGGAATCTTCCGGACTAAGGTGCTTCCATTGCACCTTGACTTGTCTGATGGTACAGTTCCGAAGTAGAAGTTCTCTTTTGTCTAGGATACACTCTGGTCCCACCTAGAACTCTCCCTCGGGTTCCACCTATATAACATCCCAACCAATCACATGAGAAGTGTCATGCACATACTTCTTTAAAATGTAAACGTGCAAAACTTCATGTACTTTAATAGTAGGTGGTAGGGCTAACTGATATGCTACCGGCCCTACTTTAGCCAAAATTTCAAATGGCCTACAATACCTGGGTGCCAATTTTGAATACCTAACTAGCCTTAAGGATATTTTCTTAGGTCTTACCTTTATATACACATGCTCTCCTACCTGGAACTCTCGATGAGTTCTTTTTAAGCCAGCATAACTTTTTTGCTCGTCTTGGGTAGCCTTCAAATTTTGTTGTACCTGCTTCACGGTTAGTTCTGTATCTTTTAACAATTCAGGTCCTTACATTAATCGGTCTACTGGACTTCTCCATGAAATGGGAGTATTACATTTTCGTCCATACAAAATTTCAAAGGGACTCATACCAGTTGATACCTGGAAATGATTATTGTAAGAAAATTCTAATAAGTGTAGGTAGTCTTCCCACTTACTTGGTTTTTCCATTACGTGCATTCTTAACATCTCCTTTAGGACTTGGTTTACCCTTTCAATCTTCCCATCTATTTGCGGATGATACACAGTACTGCAATATCAATTGAGTACCTAACCCTTTAAACAAAGCTTTCCAGAGATTACCTGTAAATTTTACATCTTTGTTTGAGATTATTACCTTTGGTAAGCCATGTAACCTGGAAATCTCTTTCATAAATATATATGCAATGTTAACATCCTTATAAGTAGATTTTACTAGAATAAAGTGAGTTGCTTTGCTTAATTTATCGACTACGACCATGATTGAGTCGTGTTGCCTAACATTTTTAGGTAGGCCTATTATAAAATCCATGCTGATTATTTTCCACTTCCATTCTGGAATGGGTAGCGGTTGTAATAACCCAGCTGGATGTTGGTGTTCAGGCTTGACTTGTTGGCATTCTATGCAGTGAGCTAAGTATTATGTTGCTTCTTTCTTCATGTTGGGCCAAAAGAAGTCCTTTTTTATCATGGTGATAATCTTCTAGTATCCAAGATGTCCTGAATATGGCCATTTGTGTAACTCATTCATGACTGTTAATTTGTCTTCTGCTGTATTTGGTATGTACAATCTGTTTTTATGCAACAATAACCCTCTTTCACTTAAACAAAAATCTGTTTTTATCTAGTTCTTTTAATTTTCAACAGTCTTTTCTTTTCAATTTTGGTACTCTATCCGAATTTTCTGCATTTAAAATCTGGTTTTCTAAATCAGATTCGTAAATGTTGCTTGCAAATAATAAATTTGCATGATGACTTAAAGAGTTTGTAACTTTGTTTTCCTTACCTTTTATATGTTTTATCTCGAAGTCATATTAGCTTCAGAATGACAGCCACCTTGCTTGTCCAATGTTTAAATTCTGCTAATCAAACAAGTATTTTAGGCTTATGTTACCTGACATTAGCAAAAAATTTCTTTCAATAAGGTAGTGTCACCACATCTTTAACGCATGTATAATTGCAGCAAGTTCTAAATCGTGCGTAGTGTAATTTTTTTCATGTTCTTTTAATTTTCGGGATTCATAGGCCACGATATGATTTTCTTGAATTAGTACCCTGCATAATCCTTCATTGCATGCGTCAGTGCATACGACAAAATCCTTAAAAGGATCAGCAATTTTTAGTATAGGGGCGGTGGTTAACAGATGTTTTAGTTTATTCAAACTTTCCATACAATTTTCATTCCAGCCAAACCTTTTACCTTTCTTTTGTAGTGAGTTTATGGGATAGGCTATCTTAGAAAACCCTTCAATAAACTTCTGATAATAGCCCATAATCCCCATAAATGATCTTATGTCGGTTACATTTTTAGGAACTAGCCATTCATTGATAACCTTAGTCTTGTCGGGGCGATAGATATTCCATCCTTAGACACTACGTGTCCTAGATATTGAATTTTGTCTTTATAGAAATCGCACTTGCTAAACTTAGCAAACAATTGTTGTTCTCTTAATATTTGCAAAACTATTTTTAAGTGTTCTTCATGTTCTTGTTCATTCTTTGAATAAATAAGTATATCATCGATGAAGATGACTACGAATTTATCTAAGTAGTTGCTAAAATTACCATTCATTGAACACATAAAAGTTGTAGGTGCATTTGTTAAACCAAAAGGCATTACGACAAACTCGTAATGACCATAATGAGTTCTAAAAGCAGTTTTAAAGATGTCTTCATCTTTGATCCGTACCTGATGGTAGCCAGACCTTAAATCTATTTTAGAAAATATTTTTGCCCATTGGAACTGATCAAATAGATCATATATCTGGGGTAAAGGATATCGATTTTTAATAGTCATTTTATTTAATTATCGATAGTCTATGCATAATCTAAAGGTTCTGTCTTTCTTCTTTACGAATAAGACTGGTGCTCCCCAAGGGGAAACACTAGGTCGAATGTACTTGTAAATTAATTCTTGTAGCTGTGATTTAAGTTGTGTAAGTTCTATCATATTCATCTGATACAGAGCTTTCAATGTTGGTACCACTCCTGGTATCAGATCGATTGTAAAGTCTATGTCTCTTTTTGAAGGTAGTCCAGGGACTTCTTCTAGAAAGATGTCTTTAAAATCTTTTAAGATTTGTATATCTTCCACTTTAAGTTTGTTATCTTGATATTCATCATCTAATACATAAACAACAAATACTTTACATCCCTTATGTACGGATCTTTTCATTTGTAAGGCTGAGATCTCCCTGATAATTATTTTTCTAGGAATTCCTATTACTTTAATTGTATTTCCAGTGTTAGCTATGCATGTAAAAGTTTTGTCATAACAATTCAACATAACCTTGTGTTTCTCCAACCAATCCATTCCTATCAGCATATCATAGGAACCTAATGGTAAAATATTCAGATCAGCATGTGTATTAAATTCATTCATCAATACTTCACAATTTTTCACATAACTATGACCTTATGTTTAGTACCTGTGGCTAACTGTACCAGCCAAGATTTTTCAAATTTTTCTAGTACCAATTTACATAATTCAACAATCCTAGGTGATACATAACTTAAACTTGCACCCGGATCAATTAGTATGGAAATAGGTTAACTTTTTATCATACCTTCGATCTCGACCATTGAAGCTTGGTGGTCTGCCTGTCGATTCTCCAATGCAGCATTGATTATGGGAATACTTCTCGCCATATCTCCAACTATAACAGCTTCTTGAATGGAGTGAAATTTATTAAAACTTTTATTTCTTACAAGACAGTCTTTAAAGTAATCTGGGTCACCACATTCCCAACATTTTAAGGGTTCCCACTGTGCAGTGTTTTTAAAATTATGGGAAGGTTCTCTTTCTTTTGTTGTGGGGTGTTGTGGTTTAAATTTTTTATAATTATTACCATGATACCCTCTATAGTTATTTCTAGAATTCTTGTGAAATCTATTATTATTATTATTCTTTTTTCTTGGGTCAAAGTTATCTCATCTTTTAGTGTTCCAATTAGGTACATTTTCCCTTTTATTTTTATTCTATTCATAACAGTAATTTGCTTTCCTCATTGCTTCTTCCAGCGTCTTTGGATTGTCATACTCGATCCGCTCTTTAAACGAAGTAGGAAAGCAACTGAAAAAATGTTGTATTTTTGGTTTTTCATCTATTATGTAAGGTACATAACGAAGAAGACTTAGGAATTTACTGTAGAGTTCTTTCATCGTCAAAGCACCCAACCTTAATTCGTAGAACTCTTTCGCTTTTTCTTCATAGTATTGTTCCAAAAGATACTTTTCTTTAAACAATTTCTTAAAGGTTTTCCAGGTTACTTGTCGCTCTTTTATACCTTTTACTTTCTTGATATCTTGCCACCATATATATGATTTTCCACTTAAGTTATAGATGGCCATTTTTGCCTTTAGTTCATCAAAATAGTTGTAAATCTGGAAGTATTTCTTCATTCCAGACAACCAGGCTTCTTCCTCTTCTCCTTTCTCAATTTCACCATTAAACATAGGAGGTTTAATTTTTTTAAATTCTCCTGAAATTTCTTCATAGGGTCTGTACTTATTTTTATCTTTATGACTGTCACTACTTTCACTAGAATCCTGACGTTCTTGTTTTTGTGATTCTTCACTGGAAGTTTCATCCCCATGGCTGGAAAATTCTAGCATTCTTCTCTTACGTTTATAAGGTGTAGCTTTTGGATTATCTTCTTTAGTTTCTTAGTTTTATATTTTTCATTACTGTATATTTTATCCAGCGGAATATTACTTAGCTCTTCTTGTGCTTTCATAATTCGTTCATTTTCATCCCTAACTATTTTTAATTCTGACCTCAATTCTTTGACAGTCTGTTGTAATTCTGACGGATTGTCGGTTCTACTCTCATTTAAGTTTACCCAGATTTTACCTCCTTCATTATTCATCGGTATTCTAGGAGGTGATTCTTCTCCTTTAGGAAATCCGAACACTGCCATAATTTCCTACAAAAATAAAGTTTTCTTCCTCTTCCTGTTTAGTAAGAGAATTAAACCCAAAAATAAAAATTAGATTAGTTTTTTGTTTTACCCAATTGCAATGTTGGGTCGATTTAGGACAATTGTTGTAACCATGCTCTGATACCATTATGTTGCATACCTAGAAAATCCATAAATAAATAAATAAAAATTTAATGCATGTAACCTTGTAAAAACGTTGTTTTTATTCCGATATACTACATAACATATCTACACTCTTAACGAGTAATAACTACTGTGATATGGTCATCTTGTTTGAAGACGTTGTTAATGAAATTTATAACTGCTTGGTCAGGTTGCATTCAAGCTGGATGCCCCACCAAAATAAATGGCATGTCTCCATCAAGAACGAAGGTGATGTTTAAAAAATGTTCCTGCTCCTGTTATTGTTTTTATGTAACATTTAGCTTGTCCCTAAGGCTAAGTTGGATCCTTGATCCTAGTCTTAACTATGTTCTAAATATCTAAGTGGTAAGCACCAAGAAGGGGGGGGAGGCTATTACTATAGTCATGATCCCAAATGTAAAGGTATCGAGGTCTGTTAATCTTTAATTTAAAAGTAAGTTTGGACCTTGCAATGCATGCGAGAATGTAATGAGGGATATGGGTAATACCATAGTTGAACCTTGATTTGAGAGCAATATAAAGGATTTTGATTTACCCTGCTATACGTGGTTGTTGGTTGTTTTTACTATGGTGGATGGTAACATTTAATACACCACCGTAGCTGCGAGTTGGCAGCGCAACCAGGATTTTATGGCCTACACTGGAAAGTGATCGCAACTGTCCATCAAGCGTTGGGATTTACAGGGTTGAAGTAGGGTTTAATGCTTTGTGTTGATGTATGAACCTTCATTATTTCATTTTAATTTGTAAGTTTGCGAGAGTCGAAGCTCTGTTTAGACAAAGGCTATTTTGTGAAACTTGGGTGAGGAACAAGCTTTCAGTTGCTAGTGGGATATCTCTTGATGGCATGCCAAGGTGAAGAAGAGTTCCTCATAGTCATGTTGGCCACCTTCAATCTTCATTGGTGTCTACGACTGGTCTTGGACAAATCTCCATTTTCGAAATGGAAGATAAAAGTGGTGAGGAGAGTTCTAAGCTTAGTTTATGTTAAACTATTAGTTGCGTTTCGTTTTGCTTTCTAGTTGTGGGTGTTTAATATATATGTGATTCTTCTTGCAGGTAAGGAGTGATAAGGGCGCCAGGAGGAGCTGACCCTTGGCATTTACTTGCCACAAAATAGGTAAATCATCCTCACTTAAGATAATTCGATTGATTTCTTTACTTACAGTTTTGATTAAAGTTGGTTCATTATCGTTGGTTGCAGGTGGAGGGTGCCTGCGAGGATGGTGACAGGGTCACTTCCTCCCAAGCCCGCGTCTTAAGATGCCCAAGTAAAATAGTTTACCTTGCTTGCTATATCTTAAAATTTCTTTAAATTAAAAATTGTAGTTTATAA
This sequence comes from Larix kaempferi, assembly GCA_027924585.1. Lineage (NCBI taxonomy): Eukaryota > Viridiplantae > Streptophyta > Pinopsida > Pinales > Pinaceae > Larix > Larix kaempferi. The sequence continues at coordinate 6,356,480 of BSBM01000348.1, forward strand.
CTGCATTTGTGGTTTTAATGTAGGTAACCTTCGACAGTGTTCAGAAAATGCACAAGGAGTTTCATTTTTCCGCCTTCAAGAGATAAGTTTAACCTGAACCACCCTTAGGGTTTGTGGTATGCCAAATAATGGCTTTGCGCCCTCTCTACTCCAATAATTACTTTAAATATATATGTGTTAATGTTTCTATAATTATAAACTGGAAGTTTATAGTGCCATCGTAGATGGCTTATCTTTTGTAATATATCTTTAATGTAGGGATTTTAATTATGGCATTGATTGCCATTAGCATGGTATTATAGCCACTGGTTGCGAAATTGTGAAATCTATTCAACGTTTTTTTATAATTAATCTTTATTGCGACCCCCAGGGTCCTTTATGTTTTATGTGGAGAACTTCCAGAATGTTTATGTGGTTTATAAAAGTAAATTTATAAGGTTTAGATGCAATTCTTTAATCACTGTCGTGAAATAAAATGGGCATTGAATATCAATCCTTTTTTATTTTCTTATCATAATTCTTCGACGAGATTTGATCCAGTGTTTAAATCCTTGTCAATTCTATCCAGTTGGTTTATTTATTAATTTTCCTAATTACAACTCTGTATTAGATCCACGGATTATACTATGAATACCCTAAAATTAGTTAAAAGCTTGACTAAATGTTGTTTTACGGAGGATGGTCTTAGATTTTGGTTAATAGGAAAAGTGGCACAAATCACACAATTATAGACATATGGTGTTTTACGATTTATAACTAGATTAAGGTCAGCCTAGCTATGGTGACCCGATTTGTACAAGGTTTATATAAAAGTAAAATTGTATTTAATTAAAAATAAAGCAGAACCCCTTTCGGCTCTCTTGCTTCTAGTAAATGCCGTTATAGATGAGAAAAGGAATGGGAAGTACCGATCGCTTACTCCAATTTTGGCGATCTAGCTGTGGTTAATTGATGAGAGTGAAAATATATTTTAATTATGTTCTTGATTAACCTTATTCCATACTAGTTTAGAGACTGTTTGAGAATGATATTAATAGTTATCCGATGGATAGTTTTGACAGAAAATGCTTACTTAAAAAAAAAAACTTAGATCCTGATTTGACAGAAATACTTTCATTTCAAATTAAAAGGAAAGATACTTGAATTAAAACATAATTTTGGTTTACATACGAACAATTTATGATCACTCTATAACATAAATATAAATATGACAGATTATTTGAAAATTGAATAGGAGGTAAATCGCACAAATGCATAAATAAATCCCTTGTCTATTTAAATGCATAATAGAACTCTTGCTAGGGGTTAGATGCTAAATAGAAATAAAAAATCCTACTGTAATTAATTCAGACAAGTAAGAAAACATAACAATGAACCTGGCACCATTGTTGGGAAAACATAAATGAAACAACCGTTCCTCCTAACCAACTCCTAGAGCAGCCAAGTCTCACTTGCTCCAGAACTCCTGAGCCTGATTGTTGAACCACAAGAGCAAAATCTACCAAATGCGCCATCTCTTGCATTATCAGATTCAATCCCCATCCAATGCTAGCCTCCGATTGCTTAAGGACATACTATTATATAGTATTTTGCCCAGGACTTGGTCATTTATGAGCCTCTTGCTCTTTAGCACTCAACTAAGATTTGTGACCTGATTTTGGGGAAGATGCCTCCTGCACCTTGAGTTCTCACTCAGGAGCTTCAGCCACTTGGCTTTTCCTCTTGTGGGTCAGCAATCACTCATGCAACAACTATTTCATATATGTCTCCCTTTCAATATTTTTATTAATAAAAGTATAATCCATTACATTGCTTTTTTTTACTTCTTGTCAAAAATATTTAAAAATAAAATAAATTTAAATATTCATAAAACTATTTAATAATGATTTATTTAATCCTAGTGCATTACACATATTTTATTATTATTATTTTCCCACTTTATTTTTCCTAACTTGATAACTTAATGTAACCATTTATTAAATCTTCTATTGAAGTAACTACTACTATTTATTACTATGAAGGTTAAAAACAAAAGGATTGAATCTATGTATAGTTTAAATAATATGAATGGTATATATCAATAATATTTTGAGGAGTTAGTTCATTTCAATATTTTGAATGGTTGAGAGCTTTGAGAAATAAACCTCACTTCTTAATTGTAACTATAGTGTAAAAGTAAATGATAATGGATGTTGTTTATTTTGGTGTTGAGAACAACTCTAGAAACTAATATTTCAGATCCATTTGTTTCTTTAATAATTTTATATGGTTACAACTTTGGGGTTGTAAATTTTATAGAGAAACTTGGAAAAAATAGAACAAATCAAGAAATCTTTTGTAATTAATTAATATTAAAATTATAAACAATAAGCTCTATCCAGTCTTTTTGATGTTGGACTTCCACCCATTGAGAGTAAGAATATGATTAGGTATTTCATGTAAAGCACAAAATAATTAACATAAAAAAATTAGAGGTTTTGTGATGTTGTTTTAAATATAAGTAAAATTTACTCAAAACATAAAAAGGTAGATTAAATATACAAATTCTTGATTTAAATATTGGAGATAAAATGAAGAAGTAACTTCTCTTCATAATATTGATATCATTAAATGCATTGCCACAACTAAATTTCAACCTAAATTGTGGTGCAATGAAATTTTTTATAAGGATCTATGTTTGTTTACTTTTTTTTTCACAACCCAAAAAAGCTATACCTTATAACAGATTATATAAAAATGTACAAAAAACTAGAAACCAGTCCAAAGAGACAGCAAACTGTTGTCCACCCCAGAAAGATAAACTAAATCTCCAACCTGAGCAGAGAAATAAAACGAACATCAACCAAAACATATTACACTGACCCCAGATAGATAGAAAAGATGACAGCCAAGTCTAGGCCCAACACCAACCAACAAGTACGATAGCCCCAGCTATAAGGAATACAAAAAAAAAATGAATACCAGACCGAGAGTCTCCCACAAAGGCATTAAAGATGTCATGGTCAATAATGGCAATTCTTCCAGCCTCCCGAAAAACATCATCTGACACAAATTCGAAGAACAGGAAGCCTTCCAACACATTTAGAGCTTTCTTCGAAAGAAAATCTGCCTGAGCATTCTCAGAACGAGGTATATGTAAATACTGAACACCCAAGTGAAACTGAAGCAACAACCTGATCTTGTCTAGCCAAGATGAGAGAGCAATAACATTAATGGACCCAAGTCGATTGATCCAATTGATGACGACTTGGGAGTCTCCCGCGATATGTCTCAGATCCAGGTTTTTAAAACGATCAAAATGAAGGATCAACCAAAGTGCACAGACTTCACTCTTAGTATTAGTACCTGGGCCAGAATTCATCCAAATATTATACCAACATTGGTTGTTCAAAACCATGATTGCCTCAACACCACAAAGAAGGCCAGAATATTGAGACGCCCTATCAAATTTCCCAAATGGGCCGGTGAAAATGAAAGACCTGTTCATAGAACGGGTCTTTCCCACCATCGCCACCCCAGAACCCCAAGTATCCATAAGAGCCGCAACCACACACCCAGCCACCCAACCTGGTTGAAAAAAATGATCTTCAAAAATGGCCAAATTCCCGGCTTTCCAAGTTTCCCAAAAAACATTGTCAACCAGTACTGCAACCCGGAAGTTGAAGATGTACCACTTGTAAAGTCCAACTGCCAAGGAGATATCATTCCAATGAGGAAAAACTGTCATGGATAGTCGGACCACTTCCCAAACCTGCACACTGTATTTGCAGTTGATGAATAAATGTGAGGGCGAATCCTCCGCTTGTTTACATAAGATACACACATTGGGGCATATAAAATCTCTTTTCATCAAATTATCCCAAAATAACAATTTGTTTTCCACAGCCAACCATATAAAGACTTTTAATTTCTATGGAATGTTCCACTTCCAAATAACTGTATGCCACCAACATGATGGCACCAAATAAAGAAACAAAGACTTTATTATAAAGAAATGTACCTACTAAATCCAAATATTATCATTTTCAAGCATTATTATTATTATTATTAGTTCTCTAAAATATTGTAATGGGCTCTAAAATTTAATATAGATATATTTAGTAACCTTTTTTATTGAAATTCTCAATATTTTAAATTTAACCTTCTCCTCTTTCTTATTTTAAGTTTAAAATTTTCCTTTTCCTTCTTCCATACTATTTTCCCAATAAATTAAAATTTCAAAATATTATATACCATATGGAAAATGACATAAGATTAAAATGTCATTAATTTGTTTAATATTTTATAAATCTAGAAAGTCTTACATTTGAAAAGCAATATTGAAATGGCATCGAATCATGACTTCGAGTATGACAGGTGAAAAGGTCGCATGTTTGACAATTTAACGTGGATAATTAGGGATTAGTCTAATAATATTAATGTCTCAGATCCCTATGCCATCATATAATTGCCTCAAATCCTTGTCACAACATATCTAAAAGTGAACACATCATTAAGTTAGAGGATTGTTCTAACCCGCATTGATAGTCAGAACCTTTGAATTTTAAAAATGTCATCGACAACCTTTTTATTTGGTGTAGAAGATCTAGGTGTTGATCACCATCATTGAACAAGAATCTATGGTAACTAAATAGGGATCTCATTTTAATGTTTCATGCTTTCGTATATGTGCTTCTATATATGCACCAAAAGCGTTTATGTGTATGCACATATATAGAAGACAAATAAACATAATTGCTTTCTTATATGCACATATATGGAAGTGCTTATGTATATGCGTCTTCTGTATATGCACATATACGGGTGGGCTTGGAAGTGCTTTTGTATATGTGTCTTCCATATATGCGCATATACGAAAGTTGCATAATGGAAAGCGCTTCTGTATATGCGCATATACGGAAAGCGCTTCCGTAATATGCTCATATACAGAAGCACTTCAGTATATGCGCCCTTCGTATATGCACATATACAGGCCCTGCCTATGTGCATATATGGAAGGCCTCCTGTATATGTGCATATAGGAAAGGCACATATACAGAAGTGCTTCCCTATATGTGGATATACGGAAGCGCTTTCATGTCTATGTCATGTCTATCTAGGACCTACTCCCTTTTTTGTGACATTTATTGGTTACCCTGTAATATCCTTGATTAGATTGGAGATGATATTATTAAAAATTTAAAACTTATAACACAATTTTTCACAAGCATAAACTAGTTAACAAAACTAGTTGAAATGGAGTCGGGCTTGGGCACAAGAAGACTCCTCTAGGGTTAGGAATTTGAAATATTTAGGATCTGAAAAATGTATGGATGAATGTGCAGAAGCAAACATATCAGATCCAGGGTTATCTTCTGAGTCCTATGCACAAAGTACTGGGGCCATTTACGTTTCAACAACAGCTTTTGCTGAGGTATACTCCAAGGCTTCCTGGGCACACCAGCATATGCATACTAAACTCATTTGCTCACACCTGAAGGTAAAAAAAATGGATTATATCAGATATTAACCTCCTAATTAGGTGTTGGATAAGAGATTATGAGAATTTGGGAGGTTCTGGTTGAGTTTGGAAAGAAAAGAGGCAAGGGCGCTATGTTGGACTACAAAACTAGTAGTTTTCCAAGTTCTTCCAAACAGGATGAGATGCCTTTGAATTCTTAGGTAAGTGGTTGGGGATCCTTCAATAAGATCTCAGGAATCACAAATGACCATTAGAACATAAAATCGGTTCATACTTAGCTTTGAATAATTACAAAAACTATAAAACTAGTCAAGAAAAGGTGCTTAAAGAGCTAGTATTGGAATTACGTGATTCAAACTACCTCAGAGGATTAAAAATTCACTTCTGAAGTATATGATGTCTCTGACGAGAGTTTATTAACAACAAAAAATTGAAATCAAAGATCCTAAGCATAAATTAGAGGATTTTTAATCTTCATATCTTCAAGGAGTCTCCAATGCTAGAGAAATCTTACAAAACTGAGAGAATGAGTATGAGAAAAGGAGAAGAAGGAGAAGTTATGCACTGTATCTGCATTGAGGATGAAATCAAAGCTGGTAGCTACAGATGGAGGGCGCATTCACTGAAATGGAACATCTCCTCCATATGTAACTTCTTTAGAAACTCTCTCCAATTGCACTGTGACTGAGGATCTCTCTCTGGATGTCTTAGATTCTTCAATAATGGATTGATATAGGCTTGCAGATCAACATTCCATGGCTCTAGATCTGATCATGGAAAAATTGGAACATTAACTGCATTGGGTTTCATCTCCTAATCTTGGTTGAGGCACATCACTCAACTCTAAGAAGCAAAAGCTCTCAAGGCAATAAACAAATGATCAAAATATGTGAATGGTGTGCAATAGCCTCCTTCTAACACTTGGGTAGCTTCCTGGGAAGTCATTGGCACGTGTGAGAGGTGAGGACACCTTCCTCGAGAGAAATAACAACATTTTGGCCGTATGCAACTTGCTTGCTTTGTGTCTTCAACTGATTTTAGAAACTGCGCCCTCCTTAGCATTTCTGGATGTTTCCTTCTTTTTCAAACTGGTTGATTTCTGTACTTTCCTTCTTTTTGAGTTTCTTGCTTTGTGCTTTTGCCTGTTTTTTATTATTTTTGCCAGTTTCTATCTTTTTATGCTACCACCTTGCTTTTAGCTAACTCTTTGTTGTTTCTATATTTTTCTAATTGAGTAGGTGAGGTCCACCTTGTCCTCATGCACCCTCCTATCCATGTGAACATCATCACTTTACAAAGTGTGGTCCACTAGATCTGATCCATAATCTAAATCATGTAGTTTCTTCAATTGGAAACCATTGGAGTACTCATGGATTTGCAATACATCATGCCAAACCTAGACAATATATAAAAAATGTACTTCCCTTGAGAAATAAATATCTCATCTTTTCTTTTCCAAATTTCAAGGCCAAGTAAATAGTTCATAAGTCTACCTAAGTCTTTCATCTCAAACTCAGAATTGGGCTCCCTCTTGCACCAAGCAATTAGTTGTTCCTCTCCAGTAAGGAACAAATCACCAACATATAGAACCAATATCAATGGTTGGTTCTTCACTACTTTGAAGTACAAATCCGGATCAGCTTCACTCTTAAATAATCCCGGTCTTTGGCGATAGTTTCCAATTCTTGAATACCAAGCTTTAGGATATTGCTTAAGCCCATACAAGGCTTTCTTCAATTCTGACACATGGGACTCTTTCCCATGAACCACAAACCACTTAGGATGCTGGATATAAAACTCTTCCTCAACCTCACCATTGAGGAAGGTTGTCTTCACATCCATCTGGTGAAGCTTCCATATTAGAATAGATGCAAGTGAGATCACAGCTCAAATAGTGGTGCTCCTGGACACATAAGCAAATGTCTCCACATAATCTATGCCTTCTTTCTGAAAGAAACCTCAGAATACATATCTGGATTTATACTTTTCCATATTCCCATCAACAACATGCTTGAACTTGAAAAGCCATCTAGAAGTAACTATGGACTTCCCTTTAGGTTTAGGAACAACTTCCCAAACATCATTCTTCATAATAGACTTGTATTCCTCTACCATTGCATCTTTCCATACTTGATTCTTTGCAGCTTCTTCACAGGTGGAAGACTCTGAATCACTGATGTGACTCATATGTGCAACATACCCTGAATATCTTTTAGGTTGCTTTCTCTCTCTGGAAGAGCCTAATGATACTCCATGCCTTTCTACATCTTGTAGTATATCTCGGCACCATGCAGACTTCCTCTTGGCAGGAGGTTCATCAACCAGTTCTACTGGTTCATCAAGAGCCAATGAATCTAATATCTTTGTTGGATTCTCCCTCTAAACATCTGAATGGGGAGAATCAGTATCTGGGTCCTCCATCATAGGAGTCTCATGCTCCTATGTGTCTGTATCATACTAAAGCTCTTTCGATCGCTTGAATGTTTCCTTTTCATGGAAGGTCGCATCTCGACTGAACTCAATGTGTCTTTCACCTGGAACATATATTCTATAGGATTTGGATGATTCACTATAACCAACAAAGGTTCCCTTCTTTCCTGATGGCTCCATCTTTGTCCTCTTTTATTTAGGCACATGAATGTATATAGGACTCCCAAAGATCCCCAGGTGTGAAATATATAGTTTTTCACCAGTGAACACTTCTTCAAGTGTCTTCTCATCCAAAATGGCATGGGGACTTTTATTCTGGATATATATAGTTGTACTGGTGGAATCTTCCCATAATGAGGTAGATAGGTCTTAAGCATGCATCGTGGCTTAATTTGCAGCCTCAAATATGGTTCTATTCTTTATTTAGACAACCCCATTTTGATTAGGGTTGTAGGGAATAGTTAACTGTATATAAATTCATGCATCACTATAGAACTCATTAAATGCATGTGAATCAAATTCACCTCCATTGCCATATCTCAAAGCATAGATGTGATTTCCTGTATGATTCTCAACTAGGGCTTTGAATTCCTGAAACTTTCTAAAGGTTTCGCTTTTATCCTTTAGGAAATAAATCCATGATTTTGTAGAGAAGTTCTTATTGCCTTTCTTCATCCTTGCAATGAGGGAAATGTTTTCTTCTTTAATACACACTGACTTGATCTAGATTTGCCCCTCCTCTAGGAGGCAATCATGCCACAAGATTTCGAATTTAGGTTGTACCTCTCGGCCATTTACCGCAGCATGGAATGTTTCCCATGAGGATGGGAGACCATCAATATCGGTTTGGAGAAGATCATCTTCATCCACCACTACTCCAATACTAGCAAGTTGATCTCTTTCCTGAGAGATATTGGTGAGCAAGGGGGACATTGTCTCATTCTTCTCCATCTTTAGGTTTTGAATTTTATTCATCAATGTCCTCTTTTGACCTCGGGCCTTCTTCTCATATAGGTTTGTCAATGTATCAAAACACTCATTTGTGGTCTTCAATGGGGTGATCATAGACATCAAATTGTCCTTTACTGAATCATAGATGATTTGTTTGGCTTTAGCTTGGTTCTTCTTGAAGTTGATGCACCCTGCATTAGATGTAGGCTCCTCCACCACAGTGGATATGTAGCCATCAAATTCATGTTCCTCCAAGTTGTTCAACACTCTCTCCTTCCAAGTGTTGAAATTCGAAGTGCCCTCAATATGGTCTTTCGATCGAACATAGATCAATGCCATGGTTCTCAAGTATTGTGCTCAACTCCTTAGGATCTATGTAGGATCAAGTTTGCTTGACAAATCTTATCTCCTTCACGCCTTGAGCTCTGATACCATGTTAATTTTTGAGCAAATGTGATGAGCTTTGAACTTTAAAACTTTAAGTGCAAAAATAATGAATATATGAATCAATGAACCATTCAATCACATGAAACATTCAACCATAATTAATACAAGATGTATCCTGGAGAAAACCCTCAAAACAACAAGGATGAAAAACCCCAACAAATCTTCAGAGTATAATTATGATAGATACCAGAGAATGTCTTTTACAAAATAACAGATTGCTTTCGGCATCCCAGGTGCCAGATAAGAGAGAATATTGAGCAATATAGAATAAACATTAGTTGTATCAACTTGTTATGTGCCCAACACATTAATAACAAGCAAGAATCACTGCCATGCAAGATGTAGGGAAAGGTTGCATGGGTAATGGTGCATCACATGCAAAAACTGCGAATTGCCTTATTGGAGAATTATCCTACACAAAGAGAAGTGTCTTGCCTTCAAGGGAGAAGAGAATTCGCTTCACATTGGATTCATAAATCTCGTATAACATATTTATATATTCTTCACATGCATTGGCTTCTATTTTTATCTTCTGACTTCAGGATGAACTCACCCTCCACGTGGATGCATCAATCTTGCATGAATAAGTGCACCTCACTTCTCATGTAGTGTATTAACTCACTGAACTGATTCTTAGGATGAACTCGCTGCTTAAATGAAAGCTTGACCACTTAGTTAGGTGGCTAACTTAAGTGTCTTCATGCATTAACACTTAACTAATTGAAGTGTCAGAAGTGTCATCTTTTGGTTAACTTAAGTGTCGTCTTTTAGTTTAACTAAAGTGTTTTGAAGTGTCAGAAGTGTCATCTTTTGGTTAACTTAAGTGTCGTCTTTTAGTTGAACTAAAGTGTAAACACTTTAGTTAACCCATCCTTCTTTATTAACACTTAGTGAACTACTATTAACTGAAATTATGCTGATTGATTTACTTAGAGTGACCAATGTGAGTTCTTTAATTAACTAAGGCATACACTGTAGCTTTAACTGAAGCTTAACAATTCAAGTTCACTTAGTCATCTCATGAGCAATTCAAATTCTCTTTTCTCTATGCATTTATCTTTATCTCTTATCTTTACTGTATGGTCAATATGTGTTAACTTTAATTATATATCATATCATATTACAATCAAAATATTTGTCAGATGTTGTGATCATATTATATTACTCTCGGACCAAATGATCATATGCTAAAGTAATTCACTCTATAGGTGGCTAGTCTTTAAAGGAAACTTAATCGGTGACCATGGTTAGTAATACATCACACAACATTAATGCTTCAACATGCAAAGCATCTACCTATATAACTGGAGGTCCACCCCATGGGTACCTACTATAACTAGAGGTCCACATGAGAATCTGAATTGACACACAAGTTCCGAGCCTTGTCCAACAAGAATTTACAACATCATCACTTTGATATATCAAATCATTCACCTCAACACATGAGGAAAAACCTTTTACATCTGAAGGCTTAGTCATTCTTGAGGCCAACTCAAGATTCTACTCCAAGTTCCTAAGTCCAACTTAGGCTCCCTACCTCAACACATGAGGCCCAATCCTGGCTGCACAAGATTGGCTTGGAGACTGACTCATGATGTTGTACATTTAACATGTCTACATCTACAAGCAACCATTTTGAATAAGGAATGAGAACGTTGAGTAGCTAGGTGGGGAGGAGCTTTCTAGTTGGGGACTAAGGTATATAGTTGATGATATTTGGATTTCTCTCACTGATTGCCTAAAATATCAAACTCAAAGAGAAAGGGATACATGGGTGAAAGGATAGTAGTTGATGAACCTTTTCTCAAAAAATTGGTAAATATTCACTAAATGAAAAGCTTTTAAGAGATGTTGCACCTAGGGTTGAATTTACCCGTCATATTAATAAAAAAAAAAATTTAAATAACATCCATAATAACTAAATGAAACATTGAATTCTTGTATCTTGCTTCATATAATACAAAAATAAAAAGATTTAAAAAATATAATAAACAAAAAAAAACATAATAAACATAATGATTAAACCAAGCACACACAAAATGACAAAGAAGGTTTATCTTAGAAACCTTTAAATAGGGTTCTTCACAAACAATACAATGGGACATTACCATGGGCCCAAGAAAAAAAAAATATATATATAAAGAGAAAATACAAAATATAAATATATACACATTTAATTAATAATAACTAATTAGTTATAATAGATAACACACACACACACACACACATATGGGATTTGGATATAGATGTTAATGACATGTAAAAATAAAAACGTACTTCAAAATGACAATGTCTCAGAGAGGTGCACGGACCTATAAGTTTTCATATGATTCAACTCCAGGTTCCAACACCACGGACCCTTTCTCCATCTAATGGAGAGAGGAAGTAAGCCCATTACTAGTTGGCAGTACCATAATTTTCTCAAGAGAAACATTGCTCCTCAAATAGTCATGATCGTGTAATGAGTTGACATTACTCCCAAGAGAAGCTAAAGAGGGTAAAACCCCCATCACAATAGATATATCTCCAGAAACCTTGAGACATTTTCCATGGTCCTCTCGCTCGAGAATAAAACTAGAAGAATATCCATTCACCATTACTAGCTCCCCTCCAACAACAGATTTGATTCCCTCCTGACAGCTAGTTCTAGTGGTAGAAGAGACTATACCCCCCATAGAGCCATCCATAATTGTATCCACCAACCCACCACCATGCTTGCCAGATCCAAACTGAACTGGAAAAATGCTACCACAAGATTCACACACAACATCAATGTTCCCCTCAACAAACAACCTTGGTCTGAGATAGTAGGTAGGTTCCCCTCCAAATCTCATATCGAGAATGGATTTACCATCTTAGCACTAGGGTCGCCAAAAAACTCCATAACTATCATATGACCATTGACATTACAAGACACCAGTGTTGATTCCACCACCTTCAATCTATCCATAGAAGAGGCTTTTTCAATGTTTGAAGAAACCTAATGTACATTGACAACATTGTTCACTGTAGTGATTTCCACTTCATTCATAAGAAAGAAAATCGTCAAAAAGGTAGAGGGCATGCCTTAACCAAATGCCCATGTTGATGGCATCTAATACAACATAAAGGAATGCCTGTGTAGTCTAGATTTTGAACATATGAGTATGTGCCCCTGGTATTGGATATTTCTTCATTAAAACCCTCATGAATGTCCAAATTAACCAATATTAGTGCTAATTTCATAACACCGAAAGACATAAAGCTCATATTCGCGTGAATGAAGGAGCCTAGTTCCTTACCTATCAACACAAAAATTTGTCTGACCACAACTCTGGAGGAAATCCAAGCAAGAGAACCCATAATGGTTTGATGTAAGTTTTCTCCCTTACTGCCTTGAAGAAGGGAGCCCACTCCGTCAAACCCCAAGACCATACACCAACTAGTATAGAATCAACATCCTTCACGTCCCTCATGATTGTACCGACCCAACCTTTGGAAAGTACAAAAAGCTTCGAGGTGTATCCTATGGCCGTTGACTAGTGAGACTAAACTCGTAACTTCAACATTTTTATACTCATATCATTGCCGCCAAACCATCCAACCAACGCAATTTCAAAGAGAGCTATGACTTCACCTAAAGCTACATCATCGCTCAACACTAAGTTAGCCTTCATCAACTTCTTTCTAACACGAGAATTGGATTCTTTGTCAACTTTCTTAGATACACCCCTGTGAGCATTCTATGGACCAACTTCAATGGACTGATCCTAAATAACACCTAGACCATCACCCTCTATACCTACTGCTACAATTAGACCTTGGAGATATGCAGAGCTTGAAGTAGAGCCTACACTTAGAGTAATCTCAAATCATAAAATCCTCACTTACTAACTGTGTCAAATTCCTCATTCTCCTCTAAGTATTAAGAATTCTCAAATAGGCAAACACTCACATAGTGAGAACGTGAGAAAAAGTGCATTTTTTAGTTCTTCCCTTAATCAACTTTGAATTGAAATTATCATGATTCAATTATTTGGAGAAGCATTGTTAAAGGTAAAAGATTTGATAAAGTTTATTCACATAGTGCTATGAATATTAAATATTGTATTAAATTAATCAGTAAATTATTAATTAGTTTAATTGAAGGGACGTAACCCTTCTTAAGAATGCTCAAACCTTATAAAAGGCGAGCTCTTGTAAAGTGTTAAGCATCTTATCAATTCAATAATATATCTTTTTATTCAATATGGATCTCGTGTCCTAGTTTTTCTGTTGCATTTGGTATCAGAGCCAAGTTCACGGTGATGCACTCTATAGTTGCTCGTGATCAAGTTCTGCTTGTGGTTCGAAGCAACGTCGATTTCTACAACACCCATTAATTCTCCCATTCCTCCATACATCACTCGTTCAGGATACTCCCTTCCGCACCTCTCCTTCATCATCCCATGTCCAACCCTTTCCATATCTCTCCACACCATTCCTCCACACCCATTCCCACGCACCTATCACCCTCCGCTCTTGCCCACGCTTAGCCTCGCTGCCATGCTCTCCCTCCACCACCTCCGCTCTGCCCTTCCCTTCCATCCTTGTCTTTTCCCTTCGTGCCTTCTACTCCCACCTACACAACACCTCCAGCCCCGCGCTACCATTCTCCTCACTCCACTCCGCTCCGCTCCCTCCTCACTCCACTCCAACTCTCACGCCAACGCATAGTTTTGCCTCCCAGTTCCCTCCCCACCTCACCTCTTTCCATGCAACCTCCCCGCTTCCATCCTCCTCATCATGCTCACGCCCTGCTCCCGCTGATCACCCTTTTCACTGCGAGCAACCCCCGCCTCCACATTCACCCTACCTCCACCTTCCTCCATTTGCTCTTCCGCCAACCTTCCCAATTTCTCCACGTAAACTCCCTCAAACCCTAATTTCAAAAAAAAAAAAATTAATATTATATAATTAATATTGATTTTTATTAAAAAATTCTTAAATCAAAAATATATATATATTAATATAATATTTATTATATTTTTTTTTAACCACACAAAAAAAATTATAGTAATTCCACTTTTTCCAAGTCATTTTCATTTTCCACCCCTCCTAAGCCAAAATTGCGTCCAATTATTCACCACCACACCTAAGAAGCATGACGACAGAGTTAAGAGCCCAAATGGAGAAAATAGAGAAGGATTTCCGAACCTTCAAGGAAATGATCACCAAGAGCCAGAGCCAGGAAGCACTTAAGAAAGAAATTAAGGATGAAGTCATTCAGGTAATGGAGTAGAAAATAGACGACAAGTTTGACATTATGAGCAAGGAACAAAAAATGCTAGACCAAAAAGTGACTGAGAGCCAGAAAGGTATCCAGGCAATATTGCAAAAAATGGATGATAATCATAAACAACATGGCTTGGATATGTCGGTTACCCCATCTTCCAATTCTGAGTCACCAGAACGCAACAGGACAAAGGGTAGTCAATACCAACTATTCATAATGTACCTGCCGAGAGAAAAAATAGAAATAACGAAATATAACGGAGGAGAAGACCAATGCGTCGCTTGGTTGAATAAAGCAGAAGAGTATTTCGACATATATAACATTACAATGGACGAAGAAAAGGTCAAGTATGCTTCAATGCACCTTGAAGGATATGCCTACAACTGGTATATGTGGTGGAAGGGAGACAACTTCGCATACACTTGGAACTTATTCAAGAATGATTTCTTAAAAAGGTTTCAAGGAATCACAGAAGATGAATTCTTCTCAAAACTTACCAGATTACAACAAAGGGGAAGCATTGAAGAATTCACGCATCAATGGGAATCCCTCTCTACCAGAGTATTTGGGCTATTCGACAAACAACGGTTGGAAACCTACTTGGGAGGACTAAAACCATACATACAAAAAGAGTTAAAGATGCATGACCTAACGAATGTCGAGGCAGCAAGACGAAAAGCAAAAGCAGCTGAGGCCAAATTTGACAATTTCCAATCAAATAAAGGGAAGTCATACTGACAAAGAAACATCTAGTCGACTCTAGAGGATGATACAAACAAATACATCCCTTCGCCTAGAAGGGACGATAGGAAGAGCCTCGAGAATCAACGAATGAGGGAAGGAAAATGTCGACGATGTGGAGACAAATGGAATCCTAAACATAGGTGTCTCCCCGAGGACAGCTCAAAGAAATTATATACTTTTGAAGCAGAGGAGAATAGTGAATCAGAAGAAGAAGAAGAAGAAGAGCCAGAAGATGAAGAGGAGGAAACCACAAATATGGCAGTCGGGAACGACGAGACCCCCAAAATCTCCCTAGCATCCATGACAGGCATTAGTCAACCACAGACTCTCAAGTTAAAAGGGCATATAAAAAATGAGAATGTTACAGTGCTAGTAGACACTGGAAGCACTCACAACTTTCTTGATATAAGAGTGGCACGAAAACTAAAGTTGTTCGTACATCCAGTTCCAGACATGAAGGTGATGGTTGCAGATGGCAACAAGATCAAAAAAGTTAGAAAGTGCCAAAAGGTGAGACTTCAAATACAAGACTTCGAACTGGAATCAGAACTCTACACCTTACCGTTGGGAGGAGTAGACATCGTTTTGGGAGTCCAATGTTTACAAACATTGGGAACATATTCTGCCAATCATCAAAAACATTTCATCAAGTTTAAGTGGCAAGGGCAAAATTTTAAGCTATATGGTTTTCATCCACCAAACACACAAGTAGTTTCATCTCAGCATATAGAAAAACTCATTCGAAAAGGGGCATCAACATACGTAATACAATGTCATCAACTGGAAGGAAAAGAGGAGGAACCAAATGACTTCAAAAAGGAAATCCAAAAATTACTCCAAAAACATGAACACATATTTCAAGACTTACCCATGCAGCTACCACCAGAAAGGAGTATAGAACACATAATCGAGATTAAACCGGGGTCAAATCCTGTCAAGCTTAAACCATATAGGTATCCCCACCACCACAAAACAGAAATAGAAAGGTTGGTTCAAGATCTACTGAATTGTGGTGTCATCACCAAGAGTAGAAGCCCTTATGCAGCTCCAGTCGTACTAGTATGGAAGAAGGATGGATCGTTTAGATTATGTATATATTATAGAGGATTAAAGAAAATAACAATTAAGAACAAGTTTCCAATCCCCTTCATCGATGACATGCTGGATGAACTCCATGACGCAAAATATTTTTCGAAACTCGATTTAAGGTCAGGGTACTATCAAATCAGGGTCAGATTAGAGGATATCGCAAAGACTGCTTTTCAAACTCATGAAGGACATTATGAATTCAAAGTAATTCCTTTTGGGTTAACTAATGCCCCTGCCACATTCCAGGCAACTATTTCAGCCATACCTAAGGAAATTTGTGTTAGTATTCTTCGATGACATCCTTATATATAGCAAAACATGGAAAGAACATTTGACGCATCTAGAAGAGGTTCTATCTCTTCTGAAGGAAAACCAGTTCTATGCAAAAAAGTCAAAATGCACATTTGGGAAGCAAGAAGAGGAGTATCTCGGTCATATAATCTCAAAAGAAGGAGTTAAGGTGGACCCAAAGAAGATCCAGGCGATGAAGGAGTGGCCCAAACCAAAGAATGTTTCAAAATTGTGAGGATTTTTGGGATTAACAGGTTACTATCGAAGGTTCATCAGGAACTATGCACACGTCATTACCCCACTAACAAATCTCCTAAAAATAAATTCTTTTCAATGGGATGATGAAGCAAGAAGATGCTTTGAAATGTTGAAACAAATTATGTCTTCAACCCCCATTTTGGCAACACCTGATTTTGCAAAACCATTCGTAATCGAATGTGATGCTTCAGGGTTTGGGATAGGAGCTGTGCTAATGCAAGAAGGTCATCCAATTTCTTTTGAAAGTAGGAAGTTGAACAAAAGAGAATACCTATAGTCTACATACAACAAGGAAATGCTTGCCATCATGCATGCATTAACTAAATGGCGACAATACCTTTTGGGCAGTAAATTCCTAATCCAAACAGATCATAATAGTCTACAACACTTGTTACAGCAGAAGACATTAACAACCGAACAACAAAAGTGGATAGAGAAAATCTCTACCTTCGATATGGAGATCCTACATAAAATGGGGAAGGACAATGTAGTAGCTGATGCTTTATCAAGGAAAGATGAAGAGATACAAGTCTACGCCGTATCCATGGTGATCCCAGAATTTTTGGATGAAATTTGTAAGGAATATGCCAAGAATTAAGAGGTTTGCTCCATAATTAACAACATAAATCAGTATTCGAAGTTTGAATGGAAGAATGATCTCTTATGGTACAAAGGATGTATTTACTTAAGTTCCAATTCTAGTTTTAAGACCAAGGCGCTTAAAGAGTCACATGACTGCCCAGCCGCTGGTCATGTAGGATTTTTTAAAACCTACTATAATGCAAGGCAATCATTCTTTTGGAAGGGTATGCATGCAGACATTCACAAGTATGTTGCAGATTGAGACATTTGTTAGCGGAATAAAACTGAGAATATCTCAAGTCCAGGGTTACTCCATCCGTTACATATTCCAAATAAAAAATGGGAGGAAATTTCAATGGATTTCATTGAAGGTCTACCCATATCAGATGGAAAAGACAAAATACTAGTTGTGGTAGACAGACTAACCAAATATGCACATTTTGTTGGAGTGAAGAAAATTGATTCAGCAAAAGAAACAGTCAAAGCTTTTTGTAAAAATGTCTACAAATTACATGGTTTTCCAAAGATCATAGTAAGTGATAGGGATGCCAAGTTTAAAGGGAACTTTTGGAGAGAGTTTTGCAAGTAAATTGGAACGTCTTTTAACATGAGCTCAGCTTATCATCCTCAAACAGATGGACAAACAGAAGTTGTCAATAAATGCTTAGAAACCTACCTCCGTTGTTTTGTGATTGATAAGCAAAATAAATGGTTCCAATGGCTACATCTTGCGGAATGGTGGTATAATTCTACTTATCATACATCTACAAGAATGCACCATTCCAAGCCCTATATGGATATGAACCCCCAAAATGGAAGGATTTCATTACCAACCAAGCAAGGGTCGCATCAGTAAATGACCATTTAGAAGAAAACCAAAAGGTTGTCCAAGTACTTAAAGAGAATTTGAATACTGCCAGGAATAGAATGAGACAACAAGAAGATCGACACCGAACAGAACGAGAATTTGAAGTTGGATATTGGGTATTTGTAAGACTACAATCCTATAAACAATTATCACTTAAACAAGGTGGAAAAAATAAATTGGCTCCATGTTTTTATGGCCCATATCAAATCAATAAGAAGATTAGTCAGGTGGCATATGCGTTGGAATTGCCAACTACAAGTCGCATCCATAATGTTTTTCATGTTTCATGTTTGAAAAAGATGATAGGTCAACACCAGAAGGCACAAACAATACTTCCCTTGTTAGATGAAGAAGGAAGAATCGTATTCGAGCCAGAATCTATCATTGCTACTAGAGAGAAGAGATTAAGAACGCGAGTCATTAAAGAATACCTCATAAAATGGAAAAATCTTCCCGAAGAAGATGCAACATGGGAATCAGAACAATTTCGACAATTACATCCCTCATTACCATTGCTTTGAGGACAAAGCTCTTTAAAAGGGAGTGGCAATGCTATGAATATTAAATATTGTATTAAATTAATCAGTAAATTATTAATTAGTTTAATTGAAGGGACGTAACCCTTCTTAAGAATGCTCAAACCTTATAAAAGGCGAGCTCTTGTAAAGCGTTAAGCATCTTATCAATTCAATAATATATCTTTTTATTCAATATGGATCTCGTGTCCTAGTTTTTCTGTTGCACATAGTGAGAACCTGAGTTAAAAGTTCATCTTTCAGTTCTTTCCTTAATCAATTTCAAATTGAATTTATCATGATTCAATTATTTGAGAAGCATTATTGAAGGTTGATAAAGTTTATTCACATAGTGAGAACCTAAGAAAAAGTTCATCTTCCAGTTCTTTCCTTAATCGATTTGGAATTGAATTTATCATGATTCAATTATTTAAGAAGCATTATTGAAGGTGCAAGATTTGATAAAGTTTATGAAAATGTTGGAAGGACCGGTAACCATGACATTAAATTTTATGTTTAAAGCAAAATTAAATGATTTTAATTTTTAAGTTTGAATTGATTTTGTTTCTCCACAACATGGATGCAATAATTAATTTAGTTATTTAATATTATTTTTTCATATTGTTATGATATTACTTCATAGAGTCTAACATAAATAAGAGCCACAATATGGAAATGTTTTTGACATCTAGCAATAGGAAACAAAGATAGGGTATGTAATCATAAATAGATGCATGCAATGGCAAGTCAACATTGTCGACTTGAACTTTCAACTATTGTACGTAAAGGGCATGTAGAATAAACTCAATACCAACTTGATATCCATGTTTATGAGAACTTTTTGCATAGAGGACATATCCTTCAATCTGATCACAGTCTTTACAAAGGGGTCTCTATGAAAGCAATGATATTTGGTAATGAAGCAACTAAAAAGGACATGGCAGTGAGCCATGAACTATAGTCTATCACCGAGAGAGCATGTCAAAGTCATCAAAGCAAGCTAGTATTTGCATGTATCTTTGGAAAAATTTAATTGCTAAAGGTCACAATCTTCATAATTACAGTTGATACTGTAACATACACCTTAAAATGAGTTTGTCACAAAATGGTACCTGTAGTCCACTTAGCTTTCGATGTTCCAAAGAAAGCAGCCAAAAGTGACAGCGTCTAAAACCAGACTTGTCAAGCCTAAAAACTTATCTTAATTATTGATTGTTTGTAGCTTCCACAAACCCACCTATAACTTGAACTTTAGGCCTTCCAAATAGGGCTTCATAATGCTTCTCAATTATACTGTCTCATTCCTCAGACCTCATGGTCACATACCACTGCAAAGGTCTCTGGATCAAAGGACATCACATATGTTCAATTTACAAAACTTCACTCCTCTTCTACCATAAACTATTGGGTTGAAGTATGATTTGATGGTGTTCCTATACCAGGCATTGTTGCATAAGCAACATGTGGAGATGAGCACTGTGTCTAGAATTCACCCTTGGTTTTAGAGTCACCACCTAGTGGCTGCTCTACATCGGGGTCTTCATTCAATCCATAAGGAAGAATTTTCATTCTCTTATCAAGTTGGAAACATTGATCTACTATTCTCAAAAAGTATCCAAACATAATTGATGTTGCATATACTTGCCCTACTCACAGCTTAATAATCTAGGCAATAGAACTTGAGTCTAAGAAGCGATTGCCAAGAACAAGGAATAAATGATTCTGTATCATCTTAAAGGCCTTGGAAGAATGTACCGCCTCAAGCGTGTGGTCTTGTTTGGGCCATGTATCAGTTTGACTAGTCACAAGTTTAGGCATTGAAGTACATGGTATCAAGGAAATCTCGATAGCTATGAGTTTTTAACTATAAGGGCATAGATCATTTCTTCCAACGCAAATTGTCCTAAACTCATGAAATGCAGACCATAGTAAGTGACTTTCTTCTATAAAAAAGAACAATAAAATAAAACTTTCTATTGAAGAAGACAACTGCTTTTGAATATAATAATTTAACATTTGATCCATTCAAGCAACCTGTACAATATGAGCCCTGTTCCAGTCAATGAAGGTGGCTCCTATTTGATAGTTGCATCGTGATCAACAACAAGCTGACTGAACAAGATGCTTAAACTATTGCTGGTGGATCGAGAAACCAAATAAAACGAACCTTACCTATCCAATAGTTATATCATGCTTAGGGATACCCTCTTCTGCATGCTTGTATCTCTGTCTTCCCATGGATCGAAAACACACACAACAAAGCACCATACATCGTAATCCCAAGGTAGATGACATGCTGACGTACAAAGGGATAGATGTCGAGTGAAAACCCGACTCCAAATTTCGAGGTGTTTTTTCTATTGTTGAACTTTGCAAATTGAAAAATTAGATGGTAGTCCCGTATTAGTATGCCCAAAATGACAAGAAGATGTCAGAGACATAATAATAAAAATAAATTTTGAATATTTATTAATTAAATTTATTTCAAATTTAATTTACAATTTTTTATTTATATTATAAAAGAAATTTATAATGAATAAACAATTAAAATTTTGACATAGTTTGAAAATTTATGACATTTTGAATATGCGATTATTGATGATTCAATTTTTCACACTAAATTTATGTAATAATATTACCCATGATTTGAAAGTAAAATAAATATTTTTACATATCACTTTTAAAAAATTATTTTGAAACATAGATTTTGAAGTGTTTTATGTAGAAATATTTGTTCAGACACCACCGATATGGTTGACATTTTATAAAATGTGGGTCGGTCACAGCTGTTAGGGGTGAGTGTTTATCAGTGTTACAAGTGGAGAACATGCTATCCATTATTGAGATGGGTTGGTCAGTGAATACGGTAAACTCTATCTCTGCTTTACAGCTGTCTGTTTGTCGGGTTCAACCTTTTGCTCGGCGCGGAGTATCTTCTGATTTTTGGGATGATGCATATGTCTTCTTCATGCACTTGTGGATGTCAACATTTAGTTGTGGACCCACACGAAATAAAATACAATATGCCGTGTGGACCCCACACGAAAAGATAAGACCACATGCTGTGTGGACCCGACATGCAAAGTGATAACATTGACGCGGATCTTGCCCGGACATTACACCTGCTGTGCAAAGTAAAGATTGTTGCGTATCTTTACTCTATCGACTTTATTCTCCGCTCCTCTGAAACTCCTGAACTCACCTCTTCCCTCTGCATCGATCATCCAGATCTTCCCAGCACCCACTTTATCTTTTTGTTTCTGTTTGTATAACAATTGGCAATGGCATACCCAACGCCTTCATGCTCCTCGTTCCCCCAAACCCACTCTGAAATTGAAATGGAAAATCAGACTTCTCGTCCTGCAACTTCCGTTGGCGCTTCCTCCTTCTCCACAGCTGCTGATCCCAGCGACAGCTGCAGCAATATTCTCTACGATGTGTTTATCAGCCATCGTGGAGAAGTGAAGAAGACCTTAGCGAGCCATCTCTACCGTGGCCTTGTTTCACGTGGATTAAGACCATTTTTACACCAACAAGAATTGCAGGAAGGACTCCATTTTCCTTCTCAACTAAAAGCTGCCATTCGAAGCGCCTGGGTACACGTTGCCATCTTTTCTCCAAATTATGCAGAATCACAATGGTGTTTGGATGAACTACTCCTCATGCAGGAGTCTGGGGCTCCGATTATTCCGATATTTTACCATGTAAAGCCTGCTGAGCTTAGGTGGACAGATCAAAGCAAAAATGGAGCCTATGCTCAGGCCTTGAATCAACCTCGAATGAAGTCACGATATGACTCCGCCACTATTCAAAATTGGAGAGATGCTCTTTCAAGAGTTGCAGACATAAGTGGCTTTGATCTCGACGGCCTGTTTAATGGGTGAGACCTCTAATTCTGCCTCTATATATGTATATGAGGCAATCTATATATGTATATGATCCTTTGCCTGTGGTCTGAATTATTTATTTTTTATATTAATTGTTTGTGAATAATTATATATTTCTTTATTTTTTTTCTTTCTGAATATATAGTGACGAGGGACACCTGGTAGAGAAGATCGTTGAACGTGTGGTGAAAATGAGTAAAAAACCAGGGTTGTATGTGGCCAAGCATCCCACTGGTTTAAATGAAAAAGTGACAGATTTTGAAACTACAATATTAAAGCAACAGCAGCGAAGTGGAAATGTTCAGGTGGTCGGCATAGTCGGCTTGGGTGGAGCGGGGAAGACAACATTGTCCCTTGAGCTTTTCAATAGAAAGCGTTCAAATTACAAAAAATATTATTTTTTATCAGATGTAAGAGAAAAGGCTAATAAAAACTCATTACATTCTTTACAGAGTGAACTGCTGAAGGGCCTAACACAGTTAGATCTGCATATAAACAGCATTCATGAAGGTATAGAGATGTTAAAAAGGCATCTCACATCTTCTCATGTCTTTTTTATTTTAGATGACATAGATCATGAGGATCAGCTAGATGCCTTTTTACCAGTTAAAGATGTCTTAAGTTCAAATAGCTTGATTTTGATTACATCTCGGGACAGAGATGTCCTCGCAAGCTCAGGAGTGGAACAGTTATCCATTTATAAGTTAACAGGTCTTCCTAGACAACACTCGCTAGAGCTCTTTTGCTCATATGCCTTCCACCAGCCCCATCCACTGAATGGATTTGAAAATCTAGTAGATAAGTTTCTACAGGTATGTGATGGGCTGCCTTTATCTTTAAAAGTATTGGGGGCATTTCTCTATGGAAACAATGACAAATCTGTATGGGGTGACATACTTCAGCAAGTAAAAGTTCCAACTGGTATCCAAAAGAAATTAAAAATAAGTTATGATGCACTCAGCGAAGATGAACAGCATATCTTTTTAGATATTGCATGTTTTCTCATAGGAGAAAAGAAGAATAGTGCCATAACATTATGGGACGGATCAGGATGGAATGGATCATTAGGGTTTAAAAGTTTACAAGGCAAATGCCTTGTAGAAGTGGACGCTGAAAATGTTATACATATGCATGATCATCTTCGGGATATGGGAAGAGACATTGCGGAGGAGAAATTGCCGCGCCGTCTTTGGCGTCCCACAGAGAATATCGATAATTGGCTGCACCAGCAATCATCTGTAAGTGCTCAACCAGTCACACCTTTAAAAGTATTAAAAATTTTCCATGAACCTCCTTACCATTTTTCAATATTCTATTTTTTGCTATAGAAATTTGAGTAAATTTTTTTTATTCTCCATCGTTTTTCGAAAATGAACAGGTAATAACCGAATATTCCATTTTTTGCTATAGAAATTTGAGTAAATTTTTTTATTCTCCATGGTTTTTCGAAAATGAACAGGTAATAACAGAAGCGCGTGGAATTAGTATCCGTCACAGGGATAGCTCTGATAAAAGTGTAATTATAAACTCATCAATGTTGTCATGGTACCAAACGAAGATTGAAAAGGTGTTTGGGAATCGCATGATGAACATTCTATATACATTGTATCGTTTCCTTGGTATCGGGCGCCTGATGAAACTTATGTACACATGTTGTCGTTTTCATGGTATCCGGAACCGCGTCATGGAACTTCTGTATACATGTTATCGTTTTTTTGGTGTTGGTGCGATGAAGTTGCAACTTCTTAGTACTGAAGGATATCTCCTGGAGCGCATTTTGAGGAGGGTGCGCTCACCAAATCTCATATGGCTTTCTTGGAGCGACTGTCCCTACTCTTACCTGCCTTCCTGGATTTCAATGAGGAATTTAAGGGTTTTGAGGGTGCAGGGGGAAGCATTGGAAACATTGTGGCAAGACAAATCGCAGGTAATTTTAAACTTCTTGGGTTAAAGTTTGTGTGGTAATATTGCACCACAGGGTCTCCAACACGTCTCCAACGATTTCTAATGGTTTTCTTTATGAGAATCATTTATATGTATCTTTCTTATAGTCTAAATCCTTATTTATCAGGTACCAAATTCTTTTGGTAACTTCACGAACCTTTACTACTTGGACCTGTCTGGGTGCAACAAATTGGAGAGGCTGCCAGATTCTTTCGGTAGCTTGACGAACCTCCACCACATGGACCTGTCTTGGTGCGAGAAGTTGGAGAGGCTGCCAGATTCCTTGGGTGGCTTGACGAACCTCCACCACATGGACCTGTCTTCGTGCCATAAGTTGGAGAGGCTGCCAGATTTCTTGGGTGGCTTGACGAACCTCCACCACATGGACCTGAGAAGGTGCAGGAAGTTGGAGAGGCTGCCAGATTCCTTGGGTGGCTTGACGAACCTCCACCACATGGACCTGTCTTCGTGCCATAAGTTGGAGAGGCTGCCAGAAACCTTGGGTGGCTTGACGAACCTCCACCACATGGACCTGTCTTGGTGCAGGAAGTTGGAGAGGCTGCCAGATTCCTTGGGTGGCTTGAGGAACCTCCACCACATGGACCTGAGAGGCTGCGAGAAGTTGGAGAGGCTGCCAGAGTCCTTGGGTGGCTTGACGAACCTCCACCACATGGACCTGTCTTCGTGCCATAAGTTGGAGAGGCTGCCAGAAACCTTGGGTGGCTTGACGAACCTCCACCACATGGACCTGTCTTGGTGCAGGAAGTTGGAGAGGCTGCCAGATTCCTTGGGTGGCTTGACGAACCTCCACCACATGGACCTGAGAGGCTGCGAGAAGTTGGAGAGGCTGCCAGATTCCTTGGGTGGCTTGACGAACCTCCACCACATGGACCTGTCTTTCTCCAAAAACTTGGAGAAGTTGCCAGATTCCTTAGGTCACTTGACGAGCCTCCACTACATGAACCTGTCTTTCTTGAACTTGGAGAGGCTGCCAGATTCCTTCGGTGGCTTGACGAGCCTCCACGACTTCTCACTGTCTGGGTGCGGGAAATTGGAGAGGCTGCCAGATTCCTTGGGTAGTTTGACGAACCTCCACCACTTCTCACTGTCTGGGTGCGAGAAATTGGAGAGGCTGCCAGATTCCTTGGGTAGCTTGACGAACCTCCACCACTTCTCACTGTCTGGGTGCGAGAAATTGGAGAGGCTGCCAGATTCCTTGGGGAATCTCAGTAACCTTAAATATCTTGATTTGTCCGGTTGCTCTAATTTGAGCATCTCAAGCGATACACTTGGAAATATAAGAACGCTTGAGCATATAGATTTTTCGCATTGTGAAAAAATTGAAGTATGGCTCTCGAAACTGGCACATCAAAGGTCCCTGAAAATACTAAAGCTGGCAGGCACAAATTTGAAAGAATTACCAAGTGAAATTGGAGTTCTGAGCAATTTGGAAGTTTTGTGGATAGGAAGCCCTTCGCTAGACTCGCTGCCTCCTTCGCTGGGTGACTTAAGGGACTTGAAGGAGTTGAGGCTCCAGGATTGCAGGGAATTGCAATGTTTGCCGGCTTCAGTTGGACGGCTGATTCAGTTGAGAAAGTTGGAAGTCGCTGGTTGTCCGGCAATGAAACTAGCCTTTACAGGACAAAGAGAAATAGTAGGAACATTGAAGTCCGCCTATTCCAATGACAAGTACATGCCTTTCCTTCAATACTTATTACTGGAGAACACAGAAGTATCGGAGGTATCATTTGATGAAGGTGTATGCCCCAACCTTCAACATTTCGTCTTAAAGAAGTGTAGTAATCTTGTGAGGGTTGGAACATTACCAAATATGCTCACAAAACTGGAACTGATAAGCTGTTGTAAAATGAGAAATGTAGGATGGCTTGATGGTCTTGCAAA
This sequence comes from Larix kaempferi, assembly GCA_027924585.1. Lineage (NCBI taxonomy): Eukaryota > Viridiplantae > Streptophyta > Pinopsida > Pinales > Pinaceae > Larix > Larix kaempferi. The sequence goes on from BSBM01000348.1 coordinate 6,383,103, forward strand.
GCTTCAAGCCCTAGAGATTGTACAGTGTAACGAACTGCAGGAGCTGTCGAGTGTTAAAACATTGGTATCTTTGCAGCAGTTAACAGCAGTAGACTGTGTGAAGTTGAAGAGCATACGGGATTTGGCCCAGCTAACAAAGCTTGAATCACTAGATGTTTCCGGGTGCCTGGATTTAGAAGAATTGGAAGGAGTTGAAAACTGTATATCGTTACGGTGTCTTCAAGCCTCGAGGTGTAAAGAACTGCAGGAGCTGCGCAGTATTAAAACATTGGTATCTCTGGAAAGGTTGATAGCAGTAGATTGTGTGAAGTTGAAGAGCATACGGGATTTGGCCCAGCTAACAAAGCTTAGAGAACTAAGTGTTCGTGGGTGCCTTGAGTTAGAAGAGTTGGAAGGAGTTGAACATTGCAAGAGGTTATGGTATCTTGATGCTCACAGGTGTCCCAAATTGCAATGGGGTGAGGGAGTAGTGGAGAGGCTCCGCGAGAGCATTATTATAATAGAGTTGTAGGAACTAAATAAATATAGATCTGCAGGGTTGTATTATGAACGAGGGGTCATATTAGAAATGATATATGATATGAGATGGTGATTATGATTTTTTATTCTAAATTAAATTTATTTGTATGATTATGATATTGCTTGAATGTAAAGATATGTGTATTTTTGTATTTTAAATTTATTTGTATGATTATGATATTGCTTGAATGTAAAGATATGTGTATTTTTGTATTTTATTTTATATTTGATATATGATATGAGATAGTGACTATGATTTTTTTATTTTAAATTAAATTTTTTTTTATGATTGTGATATTGATTGAATGTAAAGAGATGTGTATTTTTGTATTTTATTTTATATTTGAAGTTAATGTAAAGATATATTTTTATAATTGAATTAATTTTTTTTATTGAAGTTAAGAAGAGTTTTATATTATATAAAATTTTAAAGTTAAAATATTAAATTAATATAATTTAAATGAAAAAATATAATGTTTATTATTATTTTAATAATTATATATAAATATAAATGTGCATAATAAATATTATAGTTATTAAAATAATGAATTTTTGTTTTATTCACCTAAATTAAGCTATATTTATTCTATAACTTTAATATTTAAACCCTTTTTTAATTATAAGATTTGATTATTCTATGATGTGAATATTTTTATTTTGTTGACATCTATTGAAATAATAAAATTAATATTTTTATTTTGTTGACATCTATTGAAATAATAAAATTAATATTTTTATTTTGTTGATATCTATTGAAATAATAAAATTTTAAAAATTATTTATTTTACTTTGACTTTTAAGCTTGCTTAATTTTATAACTTTAATATTTAAACCATTTTTTTATTATACGATTTAATTATTCTATGATTTGAATATTTTTATTTTTATGACATTTATTGAAAAAACAAAATTAAAAACATTATTTATTTTACTTTCACTTTTAAGCTTGCTTTATTTTACAACTTTAATATTTAAACTTTTTTAAGTATACGTTTTCAATATTTTATAAAAAATTTATTATATGATTTGATTATTTATTTTGTTGATGAGCAACTTGATTTTATTTTGTACCTATCAATGAAATATTTTTATTATACCATTTAATTATTCTATGATTTGAATATTTTTATTTTTATGACATTTATTGAAAAAATAAAATTTTAAAAATTATTTAAACTTTTTAAGTATACGATTTCAATATTTTATAAAAAATTTATTAAATGATTTGATTATTTATTTTGTTGATGAGCAATTTGATTTTATTTTGTACCTATTAATGAAATTTTTTAATTATTTTTTAAATAATAAAATAAAATAATTTCAAATAAGATTTCAAATTTTAAAATATATAAAAAATTATGGAAAATATTTAAAAAAAATCTATTATGGGAGAGATCCTCTAACGTGATATAATGTTATAAGTTAGTAACAAAATAATTAAAAAAAATCATGTCGACTCATAAAATAAAAAAATTATGGAAAATATTTTTAAAAAAATCCATGTTGGTTCATAAAAGAAAATATTATGAAAAGTAATTAAAAAATAGATGTTCGTTTATAAAATAAAAACTTAAAACTTAAACCTGGATCTATCAATCAAGAAAGATCAAATTTCTTGATTTTAAATTAGAAAAAGAAATACACCTCTCCCTCTGGGTGCTTGGTGCTTGATAGATACGAGTTTAAGATGGATCTATGCTAGTAAAATAATTTCAAATAAAATTTCAAATTTTAAAATATTAAAATAAATAAATTTTATTTAACAACATAAATTTAAAATAATATAATATTATTAAGACGTGTATGTTTAAAGTTTATGACATCATCAATAACATAATTAAAGTTTATTTCACAACATGAATTTAACATAAGATTATGAAGAATGGCTTGCAAAATTTATCAAATGAATTGTTAAGATTACGAAGAATGGCTCGTAAAAGTTATGAAATGATTGTTTAAAATGGACGGATTTTTTTTTTCAATTTGAAAATAAAAATTTTAAACAACAAAACAAACAAAAGAAGGGCACATTTTGATTGAAAGAGCTTAATAGATTTTATAAGTTGATTTAAATTTTTTGTAACAATAAAAGAAGGGTACATTTTTTTATAGAAAGAGCTTAATAGTTTTTATAAGTTTATTTAAATTTTTTGTAATATAATATTTTATTTAAGATTAATTTTTAATATTATTAGCTTAATGCATAACACTAAAATAAAAAAGAAATAAAAAATATTTTGTATCTACATAATGAATATAATATGTATTCTTGAAAATCTAATATGGAACACTACAACAAGAAGTTGAAGAGCATGCTTTGCTCTTTTTTCAAAGTGAATAAAAATAAAAATAAAAATGAGTTAACTATGGAGTTGCTACAGGTCTTGTACCTACTTTGGTCTAATCCAATATCTCAAATTCTTTTTGGTTCAACTATGGAACACTAATCAATATAGCAAGAATGGAGCCCCCTCCTTTCTTAGTGGCCCAATATTTAACATGTTTTAATAATTGTTTAGGGATAGGGTAAGGTTTTTATATACCTCCATTGCTAATTATGATTAGAGTTTTGGATCCTTTATATTCCTCTTGAAAAAAAATTTTCTCATGCGAGTAATGGGAGTTGATGTGACATACATTCAATACCATGATGATCAACAACATAGGTCAACTTGCAAGATGCATAACTTCTTCATATGAAATCCAATTGAGGTGATGTTTATGTTAATAGAATGCTCTCAACGTGTAGCATAATGTTGAGAGGTTAAACACCATGTCTACAAATATTTGTCCTAAAACCCAACCATTTCCTTGAACAAACTCTAGAAGTTTTAGGGACCCAACCAAAATAAGACATGTCCTTGAAATGGACCTTCCAACCAATATCTCCAATTTCTCCACTCATAAAGTACCAAAGCAAACGACAAATTATGTAGTGATCCATTTTGGATCATATCTACCTATTTTGGGAGGCCTTTGATCCCCAAAATGTATTACTGAAAGATGTGAGGGAATTTTTTCAACCGAACTTGTCAGAGTTCATGCTACCCTTATCTAATTTTTTTTTTCTCTTCTATGGAACTATATACTTTACTAACTTTGTCTGAGCTTCTTGCGCTAAGTCCTCTATGGTAGGTGTTGAATATATATTATATTATTTGCATTAGGGCTACCAAGCATGAATAAACACTAGTATTTACATCCTTTTATGCTTTTTCAACGAATGATTATTTAACACATTGTAATCTAATCATTTTTTTTGTTAAGTTGCAACATTCTATTAATCATAAAAATTAAAAAATACATAGGGAGGTACAGTCTGTGGTGGCCTGAGAGAGTGAAGCCACCACCCCAGGAACTCAAAAGGATCAAAATGATTATGTTCAAAATTACAAAATCCCTGCCCTAAGTAGGGAGACCAGGGTGTTCCAATAGCATAGCACGGCCTATGTAAGCGTATAAAATAGTAATCTGGCAACCTATGTATCAAATTAAGATAAAAAAGATGGAAAACCCATGGAGTAACCGGAACCTCCTTAGCTAGGTGTTGTAGGTGCATTTACATCAGGTGCATTTGCATCAGGGGGATTCTCTTCAAGAATTGGACATCCATAATACTCCTCCTCATCCGAATCCTTCACTAGCAGCTTGACAGGCAGAGGTGCAGTCTTCCGGCAAGTGGGAGCTGTGGTTTCCTAGTCGCCTTAGACCCGCTTGGATAGAACAAGGCCTGTGGTGGTGGGAATTGGGAAGGTGAACTTCATCGGCTCCTTACCCTTCAGCTTGGCGGTGACCTCAACAAGCTCACTTGCTCCTGCAGCGGTGGGGATGTCCCTGTGCACACTGCCTCCAATTCTGATGTCGCGTTGAAGATGTATGCTAGGAGCATAGCACTGCTAGCCGAAGGTGTTCTCCAGACTCCCAAGCATTGCTTCCATGTTAGGCAAGCTGGCCTTCAGGGTTTGGGTAGCATGCCCGGTTGTGGCCCAATTAGCTAGAATGTCCTCCATTAGCGCCCCGAGCATATTCTTCATAAGCCAATATGGATCAATTTGCTTTCCATTGCGTTTAGTGGAAAGGCGGTCAACCATTAAGCGGGCTTCCCAATTTTCAATGAGCAGACGAATAGGAATAGTAACCTCCTCCCTGTATCCCTTCTTCGTAGGCTCTGTATCTCTGGAGGTGTCGACCTTCCTGCCTTTTCCCCGCGAACCTTTTGGTCGAACCATAACAATAATCCAGAAATCTGACCAGGTGGAGGATGCCCAAGAGCGAGCTTGTGAGTGTCTACGAACAACAAAATCCAATGAGCGGGAGGAGCCCAATTCACAGGCCAGCACAAGTTGGTGAACATTGCAATATCGCGCCAGGTTTGGGAGGTCATTCCTTTCAATAGGATGGAGTAATGATTTGCGGACCTTAATACCACACGAAGGAAATACATGGAAGTGGTGCACAGAGGACACGACCATCCTGGTCGAGGTGACATCTCCAGCATTGGCCTTAATGAGTCGAGCCTTGAAGTGCCCCATCCCTTAAAGTATCTTCCGTTGCTTTGCCATGGGGCCATCTTGTATGCCTAGGTCGCGATATCTGGTGCCCGACTTTCCCTACCGTCCTTGTCACCTGCATCTAGGGCACATTGTAATCTAATATTGGTTAAGGGATTAGGGTTGTAATATAAGTCGGGTTAATTAATTATATTTTCTAAATGTCATGGAATATCTAAATATTTCATTATGGATAGTCAAATTAATACAATGAAGATGATAGAGGTACACGACTTTATGTTAGGCTAGTTTTCTTGGTTAAGAGTTTCCAAGGTATATATCTATGTAATTTATGTATCATTCTTTGAACAAGCTCTAGAAGTTTTAGGACCCCAACCAAAATAAGAAATGTACTTGAAATGAACCTTGTAGGCAATAGCTCTAATTTTTCCACTCTTAAAGTACCAAAATAGATGACAAATTGTATAGTGATCCATTTTGGATCATGCCTCCCCATTTTGGGAGGTTTTTGGTCCACGAAATGTTTTATTGAAGGTTGTGAGAGAATTTTTCCTCTATCTTCTCCCTAGAATCCCATTTGCTTTGTTTGGCAGTTATTTTTTCAACTGAACTCGTCAAAGTTCATGCTACCCCTATCTAATTGTTCTTAACTTATTTTGTGAAATTGTATCCTCTACTAACTTAGTCCAAGCTTCTTGTGCTAAGTCCTCAATGGTAGGTGTTGACGATGTCTTATATTCTTTGCATTAGGGTTGAACCATGCATGAATAACCACTAGTTTTTACATCCTTTTGTGCTTTTTTAGCCAACTATTTTTCATCTCATTATAATCTAATCTCAATTAAGGTATTAGGGTTGTAATATAATTTGGGTTAATTAATTAGGTTATCTAGATCCCACAGAATGTGTAAATATTTCATTATGGATGGTCAAGTTAATACAATGAAGAAGATAGAGGTGCATATTTAAGTTAGGTTAGTTTTCTTGGTTAAGGGTTTATGGGGTAAATTTGTATGTATTGCATCTACCATTCTTTGAACAAGCTCAAGAAGTTTTAGGACCCCAACCAAAATAGGAAATGTCCTTGAAATAGACCTTCCAACCATTATCTCCAATTTTTCTACTCATAAAGTACCAAAATAGATGAAAAATTATATAGTGATCCATTTTGGATCATACCTCCCCATTTTGGGAGGCTTTTGGTCCCCAAAATGTTTTACTGAAGAATTTGAGGAAATTTTCCCTCTATCTTCTCCCTATAGTACCATTTTTTTTGTCTAGCAATTATTTTTTCAATTCAATATGTGAGATTTCATGTTGCCCCTAATTAATTATTTTTTACTCCTTTTGTGAAACTATATCCTCTACTATCTTTGTCTGATATTTTTGTGATATGTACACTATGACCAATAGGTGTTGAATATGTCTTATATTATTCACAAGAGGGCCACACTAGGAATGAATAAACACTAGTTTTTACATTCATGTGTTTTTTCAACCGATGGTTTTTCAACCCATTTTACTCTAATCTCAGTTAAAGGATTAGGGTTGTAATCTAATTCGGGTTTATTGATTATGTTTTCTAGATGTTGTAGAATATCTAAATATTTCATTATGGATAGTTAAGTTAATACAATGAAGAAGATAGAGGTGGGGCTTTAAGTTAGGCTAGTTTCTTAGTTAAGTGTTTCTAGGGTAAATATCTATGCATTGTGTGTGCCATTCTTATTGTTTTTTATTTTTATTAGGAATCAATATGCATTTCTTCATTTTCATAGGATTAAAACTTATAGTAGGTAATACTTTCCCTTCATTTTCATGGACTAACATGGAAGGCCCATAGAGTTTCATATTTTCCACATTTATTATTGAGTAAATGCACATCTATGGAGGTTGAATAAGTCTATAGCCATTGTTGTCACCTAAATCTCACACAGTTGTGACATTGTATCATTCATTACAAAACTACATCATAGACATACAATGTGCAACTCACTAAGCTTCTTCTTCATCAAAATCAACATTTGAAATAAAACAATGAATTAAAAATTCAAACTTTGGTCCACCCACACAAGTTTGGAAAATGAAACCCACACAATCTTGTGCGGAAAAACCTTCAAAAGTTGTGCGGATGTACCGACATGTGAACCATTAACTTCCTGGGTGCATTCAAAGCTTTGCAACCATATTTTGGCTCCGAAGAATTTGAATTGACCTCCATTACTTGCTTCGACATTCAATAGCCCCCACACTCATACCTTGAGGTCACTTGATGAATGGGAGCATCCACATGATAAACCAATTGTTTGAAGGCATCCATTTGGCCTATAAAAGGAAGCCCATGTGAGCATGCATTTCATAAGGAGAAATTAAGAGAAAATGTATGCTGCAAGAATTAGTTTGAGAGACTGTGTTGGAGAAAACTCACTATGGCTTGGGGTAGACCACAACAAATAGCTGAATACAAGAAATTAACTCAATTCTTAGAACTATGCTATATAAATGACAATGCTAATATAATGGAGAATGTAACCAACCTCGATCCAAACGTTTGATGCAGACCCCCGTTGGAGCTTTTCCACGTGTGCACTTGAACCTGCAAATTAGTCTTGACAACCAATATACAACAAGTGCATGTAATATGTAAACAACATTAACATCATCAATAGCAACGGTCCATGATATTATAAGTAAATGCAACCCAATGTAATATAACCAACATTCACAATATTAATGGACAAGAATATGACTATTTCTATTAATAAATAACAAGAAGTACAATGTGATACGACCTCTTGTCGGCAACCAATCTGAACCAAGATCTGGTTCAATCCACTTGTGCCTCCACCACTTCAATCCTCCATGGAATGGCAAACTCAAACTATGATAGGAGTTTGGAAGGTGAACATAAGAGGTTCACAACTACAAGGATCAATGAGTGTAGACTCAAGATAAGGCAAAAATCCACTAGAGTTCTCTTGCTCTTCTTTCTCCTCCCGTCCATAAGCCATATGTGCTCAATATATAGTCCTCCCAAAGGTAAGTGAAAGGACACATCGAGGCGTTACGGGGAAAATGGAGAGCCAAAGGTCACCCTATGACCGCTTTTTGGGAGTAAAAAGTAATTAACTAGTGATTTTTACCATTTTACATGCTACCCACGGGCTATAGTGATGCAACTCGTGAGTACGCTAACTGTAATGATGCAGCAAGCGTACAAGGGAAAAAATGAGGAAATAGTGTGTCTGAAGGATATAGAGTGGATCTGAGTCAATGAAATGGATCCTATAGGCCAAAGGGTGCTGATGCTCACAAGGTGGAAGATTACGTTATAACAGAGACATCTCACTCATCCTCATTCTCAACACTCATTTGCATTTCAAGATCACTTGGTTTCTTCCTCCAAAAGCAAGTCTTTTCCTTCACCATTGCAAGTTAGTTAGCAAGCAAATTGAGGGAGATCAAAGGACCCTCCTGAAAGGAATGTTGGATACTATTTTCATGCAACATTCTCCTAGGTGATTCCATTGTATTCAATCTTTTCCATTGGACATTTAAACATTTGGTTGAAGCTCATATCCTTATTGTGTTTTCATGTCATTTATGTATGTTTAATTTTCCAAGTAGCATTTATATGTGTTGTTTTTAGTTTCATGGCTTCAATATTGTTGTATTGGTATTATTAACCCTCATTTAATCTATTGCCTTGGTTACAACTTGAAAGGGAAGGAAGAATTACACACCATTGATCCATTCTTCTCACAACAAAATTGGCTACTCCACTTTGTGTTTTTCTTATTTTTCAAATTTATAGGTTGTCTTTTTGCTTATTAACTGATTTGGGGCTCTTGTGGGATTATTCTCTTGCTGTTCCTCCCCCTAACCAGTGATTTTGTAGGTTCAAGGACCATTTTTTCTTCATTTCTTAGGTCGTGTGGTTCCCGTCATCTGTCCCACATGTATCAATGTGGATTTTTCTTCGAAAGTTATGTTATTGTGTTGATTGTCCTTATTTTTACCTAAATCACTTTTTTGCGTGGGCATTCAGACCTTGATCTTGCATTGTCGCTCAGGTTGCAAGTTATCTTTGTCATGTTGGTTGTGGAGCCAGATCTTCTAGTCTCATAGATGATATTGTATCAACCGTGTTTGTACCCTAGTTTTATATGATATGTAGGTGGACTGTACAGTCACCCCAACAGCAGGGTGTGGGGGGACATCGCCCCCGCATGGGGTTCCAGGGGGGACCATCCCCCTTGGCTGGGGGGTCCGGGGGCTAGTGGTCCCTTGGCGGGGGTTCGGGGGCAACGCCCCCGAAGAAAATTTTTGGGGCTGTTTTCGCCAGCTGTTTTGCGGGCCCATGGTTTTGGTATCCCGTGGTATTTTCCCATTGTATTTCCCTTATAAAATAAAGACATTGTAATACGGCTAGGGATGATGATGTATTAGGTTTTATGCATTGTAAAGATCTCTGAGATGAGGAGAGAGACTGTGAAAACAAAGAAGAGGAAGTGCAGCGGTTGTGCTGCAGGTTGTATCCCTTCACCTTGCTGGACGGTAATAATAATAAGGACTAACAAATTCAGTGTGGACGTAGCCCAAGTTGGGTGAACCACGATATATCTGTGTCTCTCTTGTAATGTGTATGTGTGATTATATTTGCATTTTTGTTTATTGTTATTGCTCTATGATCCTGTTTTTCTAACAATTGGTATCAGAGCCAAAGGTCTATTTGGCAGTTAAACCCGCAGGAAGCTAGGGTTTTTGGTTCCGGTGGGAGCAATGGCAGAAGAAGGAAAGTTTAAGGTCGAGAAGTTTAACGGCCAAAACTTTGGGTTATGGAAGATGCAAATGGAGGACTATTTGTACCAGAAGGATCTATTCCTACCGTTGGGGGGAAAAGCAAAGCAGTCGATGGCTATGAAGGACGAAGAATGGGAGGTTCTTGACAGAAAGGCTCTGGGAACAATATGGTTGAGCCTGGCTTCGTCGGTGGCTTTCAATATCTCAAAAGAAACGACAACAGAGGGTTTGATGAGTGCATTGGGTAAGATGTATGAAAAACCCTCGGCCTCCAACAAGGTATTTCTAATGAAGCGTTTATTTAATATGAAGATGTCTAAAGGTGGATCTGTTACTGATCATTTAAATGAGTTTAATACGGTTACAAATCAGTTAAGTTCTGTAAGTGTGAACTTTGATGATGAGGTTAGGGATCTTCTAATCTTGTGTTCATTGCCAGAAAGCTGGAATAGCTTGGTCATGGCTGTAAGTAACTTTGTCTCTGGTTCAAACACTTTGAGATTTGATGATGTTATTGGTGTTATTCTTAGCGAGGAAATGCGAAGAAAAAGCACAGGTGAGACATCAGGTAATGCATTGACCATGGAGAGCAGGGGAAGACAAGAGGAGAGAGGAAAGAGCCAAGGTAATCATGGAAAGACTAAAACGGGCAGATCCAAGTCCAGACTGGGAAAGATAGAGTGCTGAAACCATGGAAAGAAAGGACATCTGAAGAAAGACTGCAAATCTCTAAAGAAAAAAGGAGATGCACAGAAGGAAACTACCCAGGAAGAAAATGTAGCAGGTGATGTGTTACAAGATGCTTTGATTCTTGCATTAGATAATACTAGTGATTATTGGGTAGTAGATTCAGGAGCTTCATTTCATGCTACACCCCATAGGAAATACTTTCATGAGTATGTTCCTGGCGACTTTGGACATGTTTTATTGGGTGATGATGAGCCATGTAAAATTGTTGGAATGGGTAAGGTATGGAAAAAAGTTAAGAATGGAACTAATTGGTTGTTGAAAGAAGTTAGGCATATTCCTGCTATGAAAAGAAATCTGATCTCAACAGGGCAGTTGGGAGATGGCGGCTGTCTATCTACGTTCGGAGAAAAGTGGTGGAAGATCACTAAAGGATCAATGGTGATAGCAAAAGGAGACAGAGTAGGTACGTTGTATTTATGTCCTCATAATACTGACCATTCTATCTCTTTAGCTTCCACAGGAACAGATACAGCATTGTGGCATCATAGGCTTGGCCACATGAGTGAGAAGGGGATGCAGATTCTCCACTCAAGGAAGTTGCTGCCGGATTTGAAGTAGGTAAGTTTGGAATTCTGTGAAAACTGTGTTTATGGAAAACAGAAGAGAGTCAGATTTCTCAGGGTTGGGAAATAGAAGAAGAATGAAAAATTAGAGCTTGTGCATACAGATGTATGGGGACCGGCTCAAGTACAATCTCTTGGTGGCTCTCATTATTATGTTACATTTATTGATGATGCAACTAGAAAAACTTGGGTTTATTGCATTAGACAGAAATTTGATGTGTTTGCTACTTTTAAGAAGTGGAAAGCTTTTTGTTGAGAATGAGACAAGAAAAAGATTGAAGTGTCTCAGATCTGATAATGGAGGTGAGTATTGCGGCAAGGAGTTTGATAGTTACTGTTCATACCATGGGATTCGTAGAGAGAAGACAGTCCTAGGAACACCACAGGAAAATGGTATGTCAGAAAGGATGAACAGAATGATCATGGAGCGTGCAAGGTGTATGAGACTGCATGCAGGGTTTCCCTTATAGTTTTGGGCAGATGTTGTAAATATTGTTGTTTATTTAATAAACAGAGGACCTTCAAGTGCTTTGGATGGTGGTATTCCAGAGGAAGCATGGACAGATAAAAAGGTAAACTACTCATTTCTGAGAACGTTTGGTTGTGAAGCATTTGTCCATATTGATAAAGAAAATAGAACAAAGCTTGAAGCTAAATCTAAGAAATGTACCTTTATTGGATATGGGGTTGATGAATTTGGTTATCGTTTATGGGATTATGAAAATAACAAAACCATCAGGAGTAGAGATGTGATATTCAATGAAAAGGTCATGTATAAAGATCAGTTGCAGGGAAAGAAACAGGAAAAGGAAAACACAGAGTACATAGTGCTTGATGAAATTAAAGAAAATGAAGTTCCGAAGGTGCCAAAAAATCAAGAGCAGCAGCAAGTACCTGAAACTCCTGCAACTGTAAGAAGATCTACCAGGTTAAGTAGACTCCCTGAACGATACTCTCCTTCAATGTATTATTTATTGATGACTGATTCTGGTGAACCAGAATGTTATGAAGAAGCAATGCAGGTGGAAACTAGAAAGAAGTGGGAGCAAGGCATGAATGAGGAGATGGACTCATTGGTAGGAAACCAGACTTGGGATTTGGTTCAATTGCCTGCTGGTAAAAGAGCATTGAAAAATAAATGGATTTATAGGTTGAAGGAAGAAGAAGGAGGTAAGAAGCGGTACAAGGCAAGACTTGTTGTAAAGGGGTTTGCACAGAAGAAAGGTATAGATTTTGATGAAATATTTTCTCCTGTTGTTAAGATGAATTCAATTAGGACTATCTTAAGTCTAGTGGCAGTAGAAGATTTGCATCTTGAACAGTTAGATGTAAAAACAGCCTTCCTCCATGGGGATTTGGAGGAAGAAATATATATGCAGCAGCCACAAGGGTATGAGGTCAAAGGTAAGGAGGATCTGGTATGCAGGTTGAAAAAGAGCTTGTATGGCTTGAAGCAAGCTCCAAGGTAGTGGTATCTAAAGTTTGACAGGTTTATGACAGAACAAGGTTATAGTAGATGTCATTCTGACCACTGTGTTTATTTCAAGAAGCTAGACAATGGAAGATATATTATCTTGTTATTGCATGTGGATGACATGCTTGTTGCAGGGTCTGACATACAGGATATAAATGTACTCAAAAGGAAGCTAGCTAATTCATTTGAGATGAAGGATTTGGGTGCTGCAAAGCAAATCCTTGGTATGAGAATAACAAGAGACAGGAAAAATCACAAATTGACATTGTCTCAAAGTAAGTACATACAAAAGGTGTTGGAGAGGTTCAAAATGCATAATGCAAAACCTGTAAGTACACCTTTGGCTAGCCATTTCAGTCTAAGTAAGAAAATGTGTCCCAAGACACAAGAAGAGACAGATTACATGTCCAAGATTCCCTATCAATCAGCAGTTGGCAACTTGATGTATGCCATGGTGTGCACAAGACCAAATATTGCACATGCAGTGGGAGTTGTGAGCAGATATATGAACAATCCAGGTAAAGAACATTGGAAGTCAGTACAGTGGATTCTCAGATATTTGAGAGGTACTACCACTGAGGCATTATGTTTTAGAGGTTCAGACACTGTTCTACAGGGATATGTTGATGTAGATATGGCAGGTGACAAGGATAGCAAGAGGAGCACCACAGGGTATGTGTTTACTATAGGTGGAATAGCAGTAAGCTGGATTTCGAAACTACAGTAGGTTGTTGCACTTTCAAAAACAGAAGCAGAGTATGTTTCCATTACAGAGGCTAGTAAAGAGATGGTTTGGTTGCATAGGTTTATGGAGGAAGTGGGTAAGAAGCAGAAGGATAGCAGATTGTATAGTGATAGCCAGAGTGCCATTCACCTTGAAAAGAACTCAACATTCCATTCCAAAACTAAACATATACAGCTCAAGTACCATTTCATACGCTCTGTTCTGGAAGATGAACTGTTGAACCTGGAAAAGATACATACTAGCCAGAATCCTACAGACATGTTCACAAAGGTAGTGACCAGAGAGAAACTGAGTTCCTGCTCGGTTTCAGTTGGCCTTCTAGCATGAAGGTGAAGAGGAGAAATTTTCCAAGTCCAAGTCTAGCAAGTGTAGCAGCGGTGGAGCTGCTATGATCAGTCTCCAAGTGGGAGATTGTTGGTTGTGGAGCCATATCTTCTAGTCTCATAGATGATATTGTATCAGCCGTGTTTGTACCCCAGTTTTATATGATATGTAGGTGGATTGTACAGTCACCCCAGCGGGGGGGGTGTGGGGGGGCATCGCCCCCCCATGGGGTTCCAGGGGGGACCATCCCCCCTGGCTGGGGGGTCCGGGGGTTAGCGGTCCCTCGAAGAAAATTTTTGGGGCTGTTTTCGCCAGCTGTTTTGTGGGCCCATGGTTTTGTGTATCCCGTGGTATTTTCCCATTGTATTTCCCTTATAAAATAAAGACATTGTAATAGGGATAGGGATGATGATGTATTAGGTTTTATGCATTGTAAATATCTCTGAGATCAGGAGAGAGACTGTGAAAACAGAGAAGAGGAAGTGCAGCGGTTGTGCTGCAGGTTGTATCCCTTCACCTTGCTGGACGGTAATAATAATAAGGACTGGAAAATTCAGTGTGGACGTAGCCCAAGTTGGGTGAACCACGATATATCTGTGTCTCTCTTGTAATGTGTATGTGTGATTATATTTGCATTTCTGTTTATTGTTATTGCTATGCGATCCTGTTTTTCTAACATGTCATGCGACCTATTAAGTCTCGGAATCCACTATAGAATGACTAAGAGGCCCATTACCCATGCAATGGAGGGAAATTTGTGTTTTCTTTTGATTTCTTGATTCACAATTCTAGTCCACATGGATTTCCACACTCCAAAGTAGGGAGCAAAGTCATTTTTTAAACTCTCTTTTTCTAGGGATTGAGCTTTAAGGTTACTGAAAACCTCCTAGATTACACTAGAATAGATTACACAACTTCTTCATTGCTTTTAAGTTATAAGAAATTGTTAGTCTAGAAATTTGAGTGAATTTGTAATAGTTTAAAATCTTGTTGTTTGCATATTTCTTCTTAAATCAATTTAGAATAATCTGCTCTTCGCACAAACAAGGGACCTAAAAAATATTGGAATATTAGTATGTTATTTTCGTTGTTCCCATAAAGTGACCTTGGCAAATCAGAAAGGACTATAAGAGTGAAATACCACCCTTTGTGATGGGCACAAAGCCTCATTTTGGTAGGTTGATTGGCCCATCTCTATGCCATCTAAAGGCTTAATAGGGAGATATAAATACTTATACGTGCATCATATAAATAAAAAATTTGGTAATTAACCTTTAGAACATTTTCATGTTTGATTAATGAATGTATATTTGATATTTAGTTAGTGTTGTCCCTCCTTTGCTTTGCTTTCCCTAATTCTCACTAATTGGTCTAACATGAGCATGCTTGAGCTGAAAGGTTGTGCAGACAGGTGGATTATGTTGAATTATGGAGACTGTCATTGGTGTTGGTCATCAATGCTACATCCCAGGTACACAAATATATCTCCCAAGCACGACCAAGCCCAAGATTAGTTCTAGGTGGCAGGTGACTACCCAAGTTTAGGAATTTAGTTTCAGTTAATTGGCCAATATTAGGGGAGAAGCACAACAACGCTTTTTGAAATTTTGTATAAATTAATACGAGTGGGAACAACCTAATGGTATACAATGGTGTTAAAACTTTGATCCACATAGAGTTTGAGCTATCTACTCGTGTTCATTGTTTGGTAAATTATTAGATTCTCGATATGTATTTTTTTTAATGAACATAAGCGTTGATATTTTATAAGTTAGAGGTTATTCTTTAGGTTCTTGAACCGGTATTAGGGCAAGCCTTCTTGATACAATACAAGAACCTTTGTAGTATTTTATGTGATTCATCATAATGAATATTTAATTGTGATTTATTTATTTATATATGCATTTATATTACCTGTAGTTTCCTGTGTGTCTCCTGTAGATAGAAGCTTTCACCATTTACATGTGATTTACTTATGATAGTTACTAGAATTTCCTCTTTAGTATTTAAGTGTTAATTTATAACATACTTTAATTTGATTACATCATAAGGATTTTTATTTGGATTATGCTTGGAAATATCGTACGGAAACATTTAGTTGAAAATCATTCTTTCTTATTACTTCTAAGATCCTCTTACAAAATGATCAAACAACCTTAATTCTCTTTCTTCCAAGCCTCAGAATAAGGTTACACAACACTAGAAAAGGGGAAGTAAGATTTAGTGAATATGGATTGCATCTAACATATTTTTATCTGTCAGATTGCATGTGCTCGAATTGGAACTTAGTTCCCTACAAGTTAAGTTGCATATATGTTGCACAGCACCTCTAAAGTCTGTGAGTTCCTCATGTTGACAATTTAATGTCCAAAGTTAGGGATTCCAACATTCATTGTTGATAATATTTGGCTCACCACTCTTTGGCACTCTTACCGAGGAGGTGCTAAACATTTAAGGGAAAATTAAAAAAGAATAGTTTACATGAATTGAACGAGGGATAACTTCAATATATTTTTACCAAAAACCCCTGTTGTGACTGAAGAATGTCCAAAAGAAACATATTTTCAAAATTTTGAGTTTGTTGAAGAACCCAAAATGGATTCTGGTATTTTTTCAACCCTCTTGCACATCTGGAAGTTGATTAAGAGGAATCTCTAATCAATAGTCCCATAGAATAAGAAGAGTGACCATAGATATTTGAGTTTCCTATCATAAGATCCAATAAACAAACTAGGATGAATAATATCAATCCTTCTACTCTCCCTAATTTCCATCGTTAAAACACAAAAGATCTAGATACTTTTCTCTTTGAGTTTGAAGTAGTTTGCAAGACTTACAACTATTCCTTAGATGCTCAGAAGCTTAGTCTTTTCCCTTCTACTTTAAAGGACTTAGTTTTAATATGGATTATGAGTTTAGAGGTAAATAATATATTTCATGGGAACAGATGAAACAAAATCTCATAGTAAAATATAGGGACTACCACAAATCTAAGGCTGCTAGAGATGAAATATTTAGGATGGTTCATGGAGAGAATGAATCCCTAGAGGAGTATGAAGAAATATTTCAACTAAGCTATAATACGGCCCATAACTACACATTAGATGAAGAATCCATTAAGCTTGTGCTCCTTAGAGGGATAAGAGAAGAATTAATGGAAATTATAAATCCCTTAGCCAATGGAGATATATTTCAACTATATTATGAGGACATAAAGTGAATTTTCAAAAACTATTATAGGTCTTTTAGTAAGGAAGGTAGGGGTAGTAGGACTATTATTTCTTAGTCATCTAAACCCATATCCTCAAGCCTTACCAATTATGAGATAGGAACTCTATTATATGACATGAAAACTAACATCTTTCACTCTCTTTCCATGTAAATGGATTCAATGCAAATCGAGAAGAAAAAGGAAGAGGCTAAACATGCAATATTTATTTTCTACCCTAAATGCAGAAAGAAGCATGAGAGAAACCAATGCCCATTAAACATAGTGGATGCTTGTGGGATATCTGCAGAAAATCTTGCAACTAATAGTTTCCCATTTCTGTCTTCCTTCAAAACTATGCTTCAAGGGTTAAGGACAGGAGATAATATGGATCCACTTTGCTTCGTTAACCAAAGAAGGCTTGGTCACAAGACCTTTTCAATCCTATAACCAACATTCCAAGGAAAATTCACATCATCATCCATTTGGAGACCGCAACAACAAGAAGATGCTTGATGCCATCACCCATTCCTATCCAAATTCCTGCCCAATAGGAATCAAAACAACCTTAGATGCCTTCTCAACTAGCACCAAACCCTAATAACACTAGGTAGGTTCAACTTATCTACAACAATGAGGTGACCATTTTTTAGACCTATTCCCTAAATATAGTGAACTTTAATAAGTAAAATCTATGTTATGGAAAGGTATTACAAAACCCTCAATATCATGCCATCACTGAGTAAATGAAAAATAGGCAAGGACCTTAAGATATTCGTGTTAATCAATTGAAAGGAAATTAGGTTGCATAACATAATCCAAAATACCAAATTTCTCAAACTCCTCCATTTCCTTAAAGGCCTGAGTACAAAAAGTTTGGCAATTTAGAATATGCTTTTTTGGAGGAACTTAAAAAATGTGTGTGTGAAGATTGCATTCATTCAAGCCATTAAGCAAGTTCCCATATGCAATAAGTTCATTAAGGATACTTGTATCAAGAACCCTAGAAGGAAGAAAAAAAATCCTCCCACCATAATATCATAGGACAACTTATAGATTTGATGCTTGAGAGAATCTTCAACCCTAAATATTTAGATATAGACATCCCAGTAGTGAATGTCCATATCAATAAAACCATCATACAAAAAACTATTGTAGAATTAGGAACAACAATCAATGTCATGACCAAGGATACAAAATTGAAATTAAATATGAATTCATTTTTGAGGCACACACCAACTATCCTTCAGTTAGAAAACAGTTCATTTGTGTGTCCAAAATGAGTCTTAGAAGACTTTATTATGTCAATAGATTCATGGGAATACCCTGCAGACTTCATAGTCTTACAAATCAAAGACAAGCTTAGTGGGTATACTCTCATTTTAGGTAAACCTTGGCTGGAAACATTTGATGCCTACATTTTTTGTAGCGTAGGAGATATGAACATCACAAATGGTGTTTATTAAAGTAAATTAACTATTTATCCACTTGCCAAGCCACTCATTGACATATAAAATCCTCTATGTCTAGAAGAAGATGATCATTTTGATCAGACCATCCATCCAATCCTTATTATAGATACAACTCTTGCACTTAGATATCCTTATGAAGATACACTCATATCGAATTTCCTACATAATATTTACCCTATCCCTAAAGTGATTGAAAAGATCTTCATTCAAGAAGAATGGAAAATAACTGTAGTCCCGAAGGATCCAAAATATCCTTGGCAAAGAGTGTTTTCAATGGAAGAGAAGAAGTCATTTTCTAAGATACTTGAGGTTTCCTTAGGAAATACTTTAAAGATCAATAAAAATCTAGATCCTGAATAAGAACAACTATTAAGAGTCCTCGCCAAACATAGTGCAACATTCACTTGGGACTATACAGATATTTGCAAGCACCATATTTATATCAAAGAAGATGATTTACCTGTTAGGAAACCTCAAAGGAGGATGAATCCAACTATAAAATATATTGTCAAGGAGGAATTATAAAAACTCTTGGATATTGGTTTCATCTATTCCATTTATGATATTGAGTTGGTGTTCCCTTTATTCATAGCTCCAAAGTAGGGAGGAAAATGGAGAATTTGTGTTGACTATAGAGAGCTCAACAAAGAAACTAAAAAGGACCACTTTACATTACTTTTCATTGACCAAGTGTTGGATGTCTTATTTGGAAAAAACAAATTATCTTTTCTAGATGGTTTTAGGGGGTACAATCAAATCCAAATCCACCGAGAGGACTAGGGTAAGACAAATTTTACTTGTCCTTGGGGTACTTTTGCTTATAGAGTTCTCCCATTCAACTTATGCAATGCTCTTGCAACTTTCTAAAGACCTATCATAAGCATATTCATAGACTTTGTACATGAAAGTATAGAAATCTACATGGATGATTTTACACCCTATGGGGCAACTAGGGAAACTTTAAGGGGCGAAATTCATCACATGGGCTAATTTTCGAGGTTTTTTTCCAAAAACATATTTGCCATTTTTCATTTTTTTCCAATATGATTTTCCCAAATTCAATAGGATTACAATTTTTTACTCTAAAAAACACCAAAATTATCCAAAAATGATATAAAACCCTTATAAATTTGAATATTTTTAAAAAATATAGTCAAACATTTTATGGTTGGAAATTTGATAATTAGTAAGATTCGCCATGGTTTCTAAACTTCAAGAAAATTATGTATCCTTAAAGTTTTCCCCGGGGGAACCCTTCAACAAGATTTAGATAACTTAGAGAGCGTGCTAATAAAATGCATTGAAATTATCTTATGTTTGAGTAATGAAAAATGTGAAATGATCATGAATGAAGGAATACTCTTAGACCATCATGTCTACTCCCAAGGAATTAGAGTTGATCAATCCAAAATTGAAGTCATCAAAAACTTTCTCCTGCATCCAAATAAAAAAGGATGTAAGAAGTTTTCTAGGGCATGCATGCTATTATAGAAGATTTATAAAATCCTTTAGCTAGACAACTACACCTATGTTTTCTATTTGCTAACCAAGCATGCAGATTTTGTGTGGAAAAAGGAATGTATGAGAGCATTTGAATGCATAAAATAAAAAATCATGTCATATATTTTGTAAGGGTCCAAGTGGGGCATTCCATTCCACATACATTGAGATGCCTCTAAAAAGGCTATTGGAGCAATCTTTTGACATCAAGAGAAGAAATATACAATTGCTATCTACTACATCAACAAGAATTTATCTGGAGCTAAGGTTAATTACACTGTGATAGAAAACGAATTCCTTGTTGTGGTGTACTCCATCAACAAATTTCGGCACTACATCGTAGGTTATCGAGTGTATATACATACTAATCACACAACCATAAGGTATTAAATAAACAAACCCAATTTTAATGGTAGATTTATTTAATGGTTGTTACTTCTACAAGAATTCAACTTAACCATTATTGATAAACCAAGTAGGATTAATGTTGTTGCAGATTTTATATCTTGACTAACCCATACTGCAAATTGATAAATTGTCGAAGTTCATCTCTTTTCTATCTCAGTCCAAACGACATGGTTTGCTGATATGGAAAACGATCTAGCCACATAAAAGCTGCGACAACACGTTAGCTATCAAGAGCATTATAAAATCATCAAAAAGAGCACAACTTATACTTGGATCAGGGGTCTCTATTCAAACAAGGTTTGAATCAAATATTTATAAGGTGTGTGAGAGGATATGAAGTGCATGAAATCTTGCATGCATGCCATAATGAACACTATCGAGGAAATTATGTATAAAAAATAACAACTCATAGGATCATATAGATAGGTTACAACTGGCCTACCCTCCACAAAGATGTTGAGCAATATATTTCAAGATGTGATGAATGGCAAACAATGGGGAAGCCTACAAAAATTGATGAAATGCCTTTGCTACCTCAAGTCTCATCTCAACCATTTTATAAATGGTGCCTGGGGTTAATCAATCCCCCCTCTAATTGGAAGAATCATATTTTGGTATGCAATGACTACTTGACAAGGAGAGTATAAGTTTAAGACCCTAAAGGATGCAGATGATCAAGCTGTAGAATTGTTTTTGGTTGAGAATATTTATATATTAGTTTTGGAGTGCCAAGGGAGCTAGTCACTAACCGAGGTTCTCACATCAAATTTGATTGAAAATCCCATGCATAAGAATAAGATCAAACATAGGAAATCATCTCCATATCATCCCCTACAAAAAAATGGTTAAGAAGAAGTGACTAACATAGAATTTAAAAATATACTCATTAAGATAGTCCAACTTCATAGAAAATATTGGGCAAATAGATTGACTAAAGCAGTATGCGCATATAATACAAGTTGGAAGACTATTGCAAGGTTCGCCCCTTATGAATTAGTCTATGGAAGAAAATTATGTTTCCTGTGGAATTTGAAGTAAAGACATTAAGAACAATTACAGACCTGAACCTAGACGTATCTTCATCATAGAAAGAAAGAATACAACATTTGAGTGCTCTATGTGAATTCAAATAAGTGGCATTGTTTCATATTGAAGTAGTTCAACAACAAAGAAAATTATGGCATGGCAAGTTCATCAAGACTAAAAAAATCAAGGAGGAGATTGGTCACTTCTATATGATTCAAGGTTTGTGGAATTTAAAGGGAATTTGAGAATAAGATGGCCTGGCCTCTATCATTTTAATATGGTACAGTCAATAAAAATACCATAGATGATGTTCAAACACCTTTGTTAGTAAATGCTCATAAGTTAAAGGTATATAAAAATCCCATGTGAAAAGAAGAGTTCTCAAAGAAACTATACAAGAAACATTTGAGTCTAATTGAGGGAAGCAATGCCCTCATTTCTATCTAACAATATCTGTTTTTGTTGTTAATAAAAAAAAGAGAAAAGTTGTCAGAAAAGTGAGATGGGTTCAAATTGTATTAAATGAGGCCACTTTGATCAACAAAATAGGAATACCAGGAGGAAACGTTGAAATAAGGATGATAGAGAGATAGCGAACCAAGAAAAGAAATATTTCTTCAAAAGCCATGAAAAGTATGAAGAAGATGAATGGGGGTAAAAAGAGACACTCTGTCGAGTCCATAGGATGAAGTCGCATCCTATATGCTTAAGTACAAGACCTATGGATGAAGTATAAGAATTATTTATGCTTATCATTTCAGGTTTCTAAACCTATTAAGGAATCTTACTCATTGGAATCCAGAACTAAGCATTAGCGCTCCTTACTTTTTGTTGCATTCTTTGGGAGAAATGAATCTCAAACACTAGCATTTTTTAGCCCAAAATACGATGGCATAGATGTCTGATTTTTGACATCATACTGTTGACCATTCGACAAGCACCATCTTTTTTTAACGTAGGTGGCACTTTGGTGAATATCTGACATTAAAATGCCCGATCGGATATCCGACATCCTCCAGTTGGATATCCGACAACTACTATTTTACCATACCCATCGGATATCCGATAGGTATCACCTTATAAGAGTTTGGATATCCGACAAAATACCCGTTAGATATCTGATGTTGTTGACATCAAATACCGACTCCTTTAGCTGTTGGTGGTATAGCAAAGGCACCGGAATCTTTGTAAGGGTAAGTTGGATATCCAACAGGTATCACCTTATAAGAGGTCGGATATTTGACAAAATAGCTATCATATATCCGACGTCGTTGACATCAAATACCGATGCCTTTAACCGTCAGTGGTATGGAAAGGACGTCAGATTATCTATAAGGTAAGTTGGATATCTGACGTCCTTTGCATTGTTAAAAGTCTAATATTCGACGTCTTTAGCCGTCGGTGGTATGGCAAAGGCGTCAGATTGTTTGGGAGGGACAGTCGGATATCCGACATAGGTTTTGTATTTAAAAAGAAAAAAAACTTCCATTTTATGGATTTTTCAAGTCAGTACACTTGTATAGGCTTATGCTTAAGGGTGGAGAGGGTATTGTTAGCAATTCAATTCTAATCATTAGCTCATTTATCTCTATATTCTTCAAGTGTTATGAATTGACCCTCTAAAGCTCATTTATCTCTATATTTTTTTAAATGGTACATTGAATATGAACAATGGATGTCATCACATATGGATCCTATAATACAAACATGAATTTTCTGTTTGCAATATGTTATATCCTATCATCCTTTTGGATCTTAATTGTAATATTTGTGTTGTGTCTAGTTGTATTTATAATTTTGGTCTTGATGTTTATGAAGCATTCCTATTAAAATGTTGCTTGGTTGTTTTGCTTGTGCTTCACTCGTTAATATTTTGTGTTTTTGTTGTCAAGGTCATGTTTTCATTTATAGATACTAAGTGGTTCTAGTGTTTGAAATTGAGAGTAAGCCTTTGGCTAGTGTAGGTACTAGGTTATTGGTTTAGAAGGTATGACTATTTTTGGTTATGGACAATCAAATGGGAAGGTGTGACCTTTGTAATTCAAAGGTGAATGCTTCACCTATGCAATGGTTTTAGTTTTTTGAATCTATGAATATCTAATATTTATGGCCACAATTAACAACTAGCATACCAGGTATGGCATTTAACACGAGGTGAATTTTTTTCTAATCATGCTATTGATGTAAGAAGCATTATTGCTTGTCCCTAAAACAAACCTATTAATGTAATATGTATCTAGACATTGAAGCTACATATTGATGTCTTGAAAAGAAATATTAAGTAAAAGAGGAGGATATTGTCCTTTATGTCAATCAGTAGGAAGTGTTCCAACTATGAATTGGGAAACATGACTTCCTTGGTTGAGAATTGGAGTTTTGCATAGTGCAATACTATTTGATGTTTTCTTATTTACCCTATTAAGAGCACGTATTATTTTGATATGCACAAGGTATAATATTATTAGGTTCTTGTTTTCAAGTAGTATATGATGAGTAAATCAATCATCATATAGACAAGGTTGAAAGGATGAGTTAAAAGGTATGGTGGAAACTACAAAAGATTTGTAAGATGCTACTAATTACACATGACATTGTCTTCTCCTTGACCAAAAATACAACTACATACTTTTTTTTCACCAGTTAAAACTAAGCACATATAAAAAGAACAAATGCCAAACTCACTAATGTTCCATTTCTTCCTTCGTGATCACTTGGATGAGCCTCATAATCCACATCTGAAAGATCATCAAGAAAACCAAATTTATAATATATAATCATGATACACATCCTTCCAATTAAAAATTAACACTATTATATTGTAAGATCTCACCGTGGGTAGCTAGTATGGTCTCCTTATTTTGCAAACAAAAGGAAGAAGGTAAAATATATAATAAAAAAGAGTTTTATAACATACTAACAAACTAGATAATAATAAAAATCAATAAAGAAATAATCTTATCATTAAATATTACCTTAATGTTTGTCTCTTTCTCCCACATTTCTATGTACCCTTAAAAAAGGACATTGATTCCACGAAGAAGTATGTTATACAATGAGTCTACAATTTTATCAAGGGTTGTCCTACAATGAGTCTACTACAAATTCCATGGAGAAGTATGTTATGGATCATATTTATAATTTGAAAAGTGGAAAAATAACATATTAACTAATCCTACTACTGATGGGTTAGTAAATTTCAAGAGCATCCATTACTTTCATATTGATTCTGAATAATCATTAAATGAGTAGCGGAAAAAGAGATGAAATATCTTCTCTATTGTGGGAATATTGGACATAATGGAGAGGATGAAAATGATCTAGAGGATTTGAGACATATCTCATTCAAATATTCTCAAGGAGATTCCAAGAAAATTAAAGAGAAGGGTAAGGATATTGGTTCCAGTGCATCATTTACTTAGCCTTTGAAGTTGTGGAAACTCGAAATTGGTTATGAGGAGCAAACAAACATCACAACGAGCTCCAAGAAATTGTCAAAATTTAGATGACACGCAAATGGGTTGTAGAAAGGCAGCACCGTAGCCATTCATTGAGATCCTCTCTGTTTCGAGAATAATTTAATATTCTCTACTAAACAGGTCCAACCATGTGAAGGTGGAATCTCTTATGGCCCCTCCCCCCCCTCACATCACTCTCAATTCCCCATACCCGATGCATGTACTTGAAAAACAATTACATGCAAATTCATGCATATTTCATCATAAACAAACATCTATCATTCATTCAATAAAAGCTAACCTTCATTAAACCATTCTTTCAACCAGTCAACACATTCATTCAATAAAAGCTAACATTCAATAAACCATTCATTCATTCAATAAAAGATAACATTCAATAAAGGTAACAGTTTACTACACTAAATCATTAAACCATTAAACCATTCATTCATTCAGTAGGAAACAAATCATGCATGACATAATATTATAAAAAAATAATTCCACAATATTTCTTCAGTCACGACAGATCTCCATGAGCATCACTGGGGCCAACACCACCTTGACCAATAGTGCGTGGTCGCAAAAAATATTGTAAATACAAACCATATTTTATAATTTCACTATCATATAAAAGTAAAAATTATAAAGTTCTAAGTGAATTTATATTATGATTCAAGATTCCGCAACTTACTTGCAAGGCATGAGATATATTTACCAAAACTTCAACCTTGGCTTTAATCTCATCTGTCTGCGGATCAATGAATAGCAAACCAAGGATATCCTCATTAATTTTTTTCAAGATATTCTCTATCATTTTAACCGAGTATAGAGAAGAACCAATGTCAACATCCCGCATCAACTCATGCACATCAAAAGCTATTGATTGTTGTGATGTTGTTTCATACACCGAATCATTGGTTTGCAACAAAAATATAAAAAACATTACTAACGTAAAAGAAATAGACTGAGGAAAAAAGTATATTAAAAAAACATATCTATCATGATAGATTCCTAAAATTAAAACTAGGTTTACCTGATTCCTAGATGAGGGTGTCGTCACATCCACAGCTGGGGACTTTCACTGATCATCCCCCTGCAAAGAAGAAGTAAAAAACATTATCATGATGAAACCAGTATACACACTAAAAATACATATAAAAAAACAGCTACATATTTTATTGGTACAATTCCAATGAATTATACATGTTGCTTGATCGAGGATCGTGATCTACTCATCAGATCAATGGTTATAGGTGACCTTCCCCGATCTACTAAAAGAGAGGTGCCCCTTACAGAACCCTGAATAAAAAACATAGAAAATATTATCTAAACGAAACCAAAATACTCACTGAAACAATATAATAACAAAACATTTTGACGTATTTAAATTGTACAATTACAAACAGGTTTACATGTTGCCCCGAGGTTGTTGTCGTCTAATCAATAGCGGGGTGGCTTTCGTGATCAACACTCTGCATCAAATATAGATAACATTATATAAACCAAAAAAATATACTATTGAAAAAACAAAGCAAAAAAAAACTCTTTTTTCATATTATATTTATACTATTACAAAGATGTATACCTGCTGCCTCGAGGCAAGTCTGGTATGATCTACTACTGGGGAGGTACCCCTTACAGAACCCTGCATCAAAAACATAGAAAAAATTACCTAAACGAAACCAAAATACTCACTGAAACAATATAATAAGAAAACATTTTGACGTATTTAAATTGTACAATTACAATCAAGTTTACTTGTTGCCCTGAGGCTATTGTCGTTTGATCAACAGCCTGGTGGCTTCCTCGATCAACATTCTGCATCAAATATAGATAACATTATATAAACCAAATGAATATACTATTGAAAAAACACAGCAAAAAAAAAACTAATTTTTTTTTTTTTTTTTTACTATTACAAAGATGTATACCTGCTACCTCGAGGAAGTTGTACTCCTCTGACCATTTGCTGGTTGAGATTTTCCCCGATCACTACCCTGCGAAGTAAATATAGAAAATTTAAATGAAATAAACTAACGAAAAATCCTTAAGATGTTAAATTCATTAATAAAAGGTTGGGTAAATTGTTAGATGTACCACTCCCATAGTAACCGTGTTTGTATCTACTCTATTCAAATTGTAATTAATAAGCAACTCTTGTTCCCCTACATCTATGGATTTAATTGTGCATACAGAAACACGGTTTCCTTCACGCCCCTCAAATTCGCAATTGGTTTGCTTAACTGTAGACCCTGGTTGTGTACTATTTATAAACCCCGCAATATTCCCTGCGGCCTTTGGCCTTTCGTCAATGTACAACGTTGCTCCTTTATTTTGATCTTTGTCTTTCAACTATAAATAGTTTGTTGAAAATCCATATCTACGCATACTTCGTGTATATTGGACCATCCGCATCCAATCTTTGTAGTTGTAAAAGGGTCCAAAATACTCCATCAATTATGTAAATCTGCCGTAACCGACCTTTATGCCATCCATGCAAAACAACCCCAAACCATGTAATGACGACGGTGCAATTCGATATATCCTCTCGTTCACACAAAAATATGTGTTTAGTTGAGGAAGATCCTTGGGTACCCATTGTTTCACTATATGTCTATACCTTAAGGGCACCTCGATGTTGCCTATTGTCTATCATCATAGGAACATGACCCCCCTTTAGCGAGAAAAAATTCCATGTGTTTATGGAATTTTCTTCTGATCTTTTGACATCTAGTTGATAAAAATCTTGTAGACCTATTGGATTTCTCACTTTCCTCTAGCCTTCCTAAACTCCCCCCACTCGAGGAAGACAAATCTGACAAATACCTGTTTGGTTCTATCTGCACCATGCGAAAAAAGTTTGAATAGGACCTCAAGGTAGAGCACCTTTTATAAGGTGACATGTAGCACCTAGGTGCAGGTAAACTCCTTTCTTTTATTACATCCAATAAACAAGTAACACTGAAACTAAAAAAAACAACAGTAACAAAACATAATTTTCATCTCTTTCGACTTTTCCAAATTAACACTACCAGTTGGCTCATTGTGTTAAAGTAATCTTCAGTAACATGTAATTTCTAACAATAGTTAGAAATTAACCATTGTGGGGAATAGAAGGTCAAATAAGGTCAAATATATGCAATAGCTCCTTGTAACTACCTCTTGTAACTCAAATAGGACCTCTAAAATGTATGATAGCAAGCAATCTTCCTAACTAAGGTCTGGAGGGTGGTACGAACAACTCAAGATGGGAGAAATGACCCTATCAACCACATGCCAAGGAAAAGGTACCACAGGACCAAGAAACAACAGGGTGTAAGGACCAAAAGTAAATCAACCATTGTGGGGAAGGTACAAATAAGGTCAAATATATATTGCAATAGCTCCTTGTAACTACCTCTTGTATGCAATAGCTCCTTGTAACTACCTATTATTTGACATGCCAAAGAGATAGAAGGTCAAATAATGTCAAATATATGCAATAGATCCTTGTAACTACCTCTCATATGCAATAGCTCTTTGTAACTACCTCTTGTAACTCAAATAGGACCTCTAAAAGGTATGATAGCAATCAATCTTCCTAACTAAGGTCTAGAGGGTGGTATGAAAAAATGAATGTAACATCTCCAGGATTTGCATGTTAGTAATTTTGGTGAAAATTAAAATTTCTTCCCTTAAAGATCTTCATAATAAAGTATTATAAGAAACAGCCAACAAGTAATTAATCCTTATGCATACACTTGACATTTTTATCAAAGTCAATTTGCTTATGCTTATTAAGTATAACCAATGCGGCTCCTTGGGTCTCCCTTGAATCCATTATCAACTTTGCAGCTTTTCTCATCGAGATTACTTATCACATACATCTAAATACAACCTTTATAATTTATCTGATACATTTAGATGCAACATTTATAATTTATCACATACATCTAAATACAACCTTTATAATTTATCCGATACATTTAGATGCAATATTTATAATTTATCACATACATCTAGAAGAGGACATACAAGTAATTGACACAACATCCCAAATGACAAAATAAGCCAAATTTAAACACACATGATCGAGACAAGGATATAGGTGGTTCACCCCGGCTGGGCTACGTCCACAAAGGCAGGTCAATTCTTGTAATATTCAAGTCAAGGGATACATTATGCAACTCAATATTGCTGTTCTTCCAGCTTCTCCTCTAGAGGGAGATCAATCTCAACAGTAATCCAATTATTTTCTTCTCGAAAGAGATTACATCTTACGACACAGTTGTCGCCATAATTAATCGCCACTCTCGTCAAGAGCATATCAAAAAAAAAAATGTCTTATATATATGTTTCTATATATATATATAACAATAACAAAAGTACTCATACCAACTTCTTAATAACCAACAAACAACCAATCCAAAATAGGAAGGAAATGGATCGGATTTTCTAACGTCTTCAGCATAAAACAGATCTATCATAGTATATGATTTCAGCTAAACTCATTACAATTACAAGGATCTATTTCGTTGACTAACTATATAAATGATGGTATTCCACTAACATTGTTATCATTGTAGAGATCCATCTCTGAATGATGGTATAATTTTATGCCCATGATAAAACGTGGCAGCGTTTTCTTCTACCATATATATAGCCGACTACGGACCTCCCAATTTACATTTATTCCTTTCAGTGCTCAATTCAAATGAAATAGGGTAAGTGTAGATATCGAATTCATAATCGGGTTTTAATATAATAACAAATAGAATGATCGAACGAAACCATCTAATTAATAAATGGGAGCTTAACCCTTGTCGACCCCCTGTCAACGCAATTTTACATTCATATTTCAGTTTATATTTATTTTAGCAAAGAAATATGGTCCATTATATATATATTTGAATATATTTTAAATTTCATTACTTAATACTTAAGCCTACATAAGCAAACCTGCATACTTGTTTATAGACGAATTATATATATACGTCCCCTACTTCTCACTTAAATATAAAAATATAAACAAAACAATCTTTACCAAAAAAAAAGGCTTTGGGCTTGGCGTTTGACGGCAATAACTAAAGTTTACTCACAACCTTTAATTAAACTAAAAGCCGCCCCCTTTATGGCTAGTTCTCCGCAAAGATAAAGTTAATAACTATATGTTAACTAGTTGTCTACTCCGTTCCAGCATAGTTCGGTAATATAACCAATAGTTTTAAACTGCTCAACGCTAATATCCAACAGAGTTTAAATACCATTTCTAGATGTTAAACTAGATGACAGTCCCTCGTAGGAAATCACTTGCAGTTAACCAAATACCTTTCAGAGATAAATTATTCCTCCATGGAATTCAAACGCAGGCATACGTTTTACAGAGTTAAAACTATTCCCCGAAGGGATCAAACACAGATTGCTTTCCCAATCAAATGCAGACATGCACTTTTTCAGAGATTAAAGTATTTCTCAACGGAATCAAGAAGACACACGTTTTCAGAATTAAAACTAATTTCCAAAGGCTTCATACCCAGACTCCTTTCCAGCATAAATGCAGACATACATTTTTACCAGAGATTAAGGTAAGAGCAGGGATCGCTCCAGAAATCAACAATACTAAGAAAAATGCATACGGGAACCTAGTATTGTTGTCAGCGGATCAACACTGGTTGTAATGCTCGCGTAAGTATCATATAATCTATACTCCGGAATCAACACAACACCAAGGTAGTAGATCCATACACGGATCTCCACTGTATCCAGAATGATAGAGGCATCTGAGTTTTACACATTTAACACTAAAGTTCCTGGCAAAAATAGTCGCATGATCTAGGGTTTCAATAGAAACGGTTTTTCAAAAGAAAAAAATGTAGAGATCGATCTGTTTTTAAGACCACAAGCAAAGAACCGGCTACCACATACACTGTGTGCAGAGATCATAGATTAAATCGCAGTTTGCACACCTAGGAACGATAGACAAAAATAAATGTTGGGTTATCTATCGTCACCCATGATGGTATGATACGCATACCTGAAACTGCAGAATGATCAGTAACTCTCATGTAACCAGCAGTCATTTTCCCGTATACAGCTTTTCCCCGATCCAGCTCCATTTCTTCAAAAGTCTTTTCTTTTCGCTTCCTCTTCCCCTGGAACATGCATCCAGTAAAAATACTAAAGGGAGAAATATTACAGGGTTCGAACTCCCTAACCCTCTGCCCGCCTCCCATCCCGTTTTCCTTTTCCCTATATAACATCGCCCCCACTACTTTAATAATAGATGAAAGCTGCCACATGTCGAGGAGATACCAACAACATTCCTTTTTACGAGGTAGAGGCACTCCCATTCGTACGAGTGGGCGATACTTCCAAAGGACCTCGCTAAGTCTTAACAAGTGGCGAGCGTATTAAAGATCCACTACACATAAACTCTATTCCACAATCGTTCTAGGTTTTCTTCTTAGGTACAATACGATGTGCCCACTTAAAAGAATTATTAAATACTTATTTAGGCTATAGTTTATCCCTTCACATAGGTAAGAAATGGAAAACTATTCCCTTCTTCACGTGAATAATGTAATGGATTATGATTTAGCAAGGGATAGGAGCTAAGCTCAAAGTCATACTTGCTCACATATACTTTCAACTTGCTTTGTTCGTGTACCCGAGAGCATCATGATGATACTTATTAAAATTTAACTTTATCATGATTACTTAACTCCAACACTGTGGAAGTTATAATAATACTTAGTCTATATATATATATAGATAGGTTATAGCGCCTTTATTCATTAAATCACGTGAATATTCATTCATACTAATGGTCTCTCATTTTTATAAGGCTTGGAAGTATAAACTATGACCATTATTAAGTCTTCTCGTAAAACCACGTCACACTCTACTCATTTAGCCAATGAATATTTATTCATATGAATAAACAATTACTCTTCATAGGATGTTTAATAATATTTAGGTTTACGCTAATATGTAGCTCATAGAAGTTCATTATTTGTTTATAACGAATAGTTTCTCCGCCTTATGTCTGACCCTAGTTTTAGGGTGATACCTAAAGTATTTAGGCCGTTGGGGAAAAATTTACTTTTCGTTAAGTGCCTATGGCACCAAGATGACTCTTGTCATCAATATTTAGATTCACATGAACTCCTAACCATCAAACCCTTACCTTAGTGGACTCAATAGCCCGTCATTTTGTTGTGTTATTCTAAACAGCTTCAACCTAGGAAAAATAAAAATCAATCAGACTTCCAAGGTCGAGTGGTGGGGCCTTGGCCTTGAGTTCCTCACTAGGGCCAATCTCATAGTTACAATATACATTTATAAAACTAATAGGGTCATAAAAGAGGGATATCACAATGAAGATGGAATAAATGACCCTATCAACCATACGCCAAGGAAAACGTACCACAATACCAATAAACAACATGGTGTAAGGACCAAAAGTAAATCAACCATTGTAGGGAAGGTACAAATAAGGTCAAATATATATTGCAATAGCTCCTTGTAACTACCTCTTGTATGCAATAGCTCCTTGTAACTACATGTTATTTGACATGCCAAAGAGATAGAAGGTCAAATAGTGTCAAATATATGCAATAGCTCATTGTAACTACCTCTTATATGCAATATCTCCTTGTAACTACCTCTTGTAACTCAAATATGACCTCTAAAAGGTATGATAGCAAGCAATCCTCCTAAGTAAGGTCTGGAGGGTGGTATGAACAACTCAAGATGGGAGAAATGACCCTATCAACCACACGCCAAGGACAAGGTAACACAAGACCAATAAACAACAGGGTGTAAGGACCAAAAGTAAATCAACCATTGTGGAGAAGGTACAAACAAGGTCAAATATATATTGTAATAGCTCCTTGTAACTACCTCTTGTATGCAATAGCTCCTTGTAACTACCTGTTATTTGACATGCCAAAGATATAGAAGGTCAAATAATGTCAAATATATGCAATAGCTCCTTGTAACTACCTCTTGTAACTCAAATAGGACATCTAAAAGGTATGATAGCAAGAAATCTTCCTAACTAAGGTCTGGAGGGTGGTACGAACAACTCAAGATGGGAGAAATTACTCTATCAACCACACGCCAAGGACAAGGTACCACAAGACCAAGAAACAACAGGGTGTAAGGACCAAAAGTAAATCAACCATTGTGGGGAAGGTACAAATAAGGTCAAATATATATTGCAATAGCTCCTTGTAACTACCTCTTGTATGCAATAGCTCCTTGTAACTACCTATTATTTGACATGCCAAAGAGATAGAAGGTCAAATAATGTCAAATATATGAAATGGATCCTTGTAACTACCTCTTATATGCAATATTTCCTTGTAACTACCTCTTGTAACTCAAATAGAACCTCTAAAAGGTATGATAGCAAGCAATCTTCCTAACTTAGGTCTAGAGGGTGGTACAAACAACTCAAGATGGAATAAATGACCCTATCAACCACACGCCAAGGACAAGGTACCACAAGACCAATAAACAACAGGGTGTAAGGACCAAAAGTAAATCAACGATTGTGGGGAAGGTACAAATAAGGTCAAATATATATTGCAATAGCTCCTTGTAACTACCTCTTGTATGCAATAGCTCCTTGTAACTACATGTTATTTGACATGCCAAAGATATAGAAGGTCAAATAATGTCAAATATATGCAATAGCTCCTTGTAACTACCTGTTGTAACTACAGTGCATGAGTGCTTTCCAATGCAAAGTAGTAGAATTAAAATATTGTATGATAGTGTGTGGGGACTATGCCTTTCACAATATGAAATAGAGCATTAGGTATCTTATCAAAGGAAGTTATGATGCAAGTTTTAAGTCACTATTTGACACTAGAGAAGACTTGATTTTGACAACCAAATCTGCAAAACTATTTGCACAAATGGTAAATGATTTCATTTTAAAAGGATGCAATAAGACTTGCAAAATATACAAAGTAAAGTGCAAAGAATGATTACAACAGAAGTGTTAATGCAAGTAAAAGATTAACAGAAAAACACATATATGATCACCAACAATTTTTTCTGATAGGACAAGTCTTAACTACTTAATACAAAAAATTAAAATTAAAATAAAAATTCAAATTCTCACCTTTAACACTACCAAATGGTCACCATGTTAAAGTAATCTTCAGTAACATGTAATAATAAAATTGTTTAATTTACAAGAGAATAAATACGTGAAGATACTTACCTGGGTGTAGACGTTTCCTGTAATATACTCAGAAGAATTACTTTCAGAAATGACTGTGCATCTTAGAGGCTAGTCAACTCTAGGAACCAAGTGACCCTATTATAGGGTTAGTACAAACCTAAGAGAGAGAGAGATGACTAGGATATGGTACAGTCAATCAAAGAAATTCAATGATAGTCAAAAGGATCAATACATTCGCAATCAATATCAACCCTTAATAAGTCTCAACATCACAAATAAAACTCAAAAAATATATATAAACACAAATCAAGAACTACAAACAAAATCTGAGCATATAAAACAAAAGTCAGTAAAAAAAACAAAATAACTTAAAAACTCAGTCCAATTTGCACATACAATATTTTGTCCCTCATAGATGAGCTGACAGCCAGCAGACTGAGGCCAATGAGGCTCACGGCCTCCACGTATGAGTACACAGAAGGGTAAATCAAACCCTTAAGACCTCACGGCCCTTACTAAAACAACCAACAGAGAAAAACTAGGGCTCATGGCTGAGTCTGAGTGTCACAACCTCCCCAACAGGAAGAAGGAGAGAAGATAGAAAAACACAGTAGGAAGAAAGGTTACCAATAAAATCTCAATAACCTTCAAACCTCAAAAATGGATTTGAAAAAATAAAAGATAAAATAAAAATAAAAAATAAAAAATAAAAAATAAAAGTAAAGTAGAATGTCTTAGGTGGGTACCATGGTTACACAATTAAATAGGTGAGGGTACAAATACCAACCAATAAGGTACAAGTCAAAAATACAAGAGTGGGTATAAAGACTCATAACCCTTAAGACTAAGGAGATGTACCTCAAATGTGGAAAAAATACCATAGTTATACCCATAAGACCAAAAACATAAAAGGGGGTACAAATCAAAAGATAACTCGAGATGAGTAAAAGACCCAAAAGGTAAAAGGAAAGGTACCACAAAAAAATTATCAACAAAATGAAAGGACCAAAAGTCAATAAACCAAGGTGGGATACAACCAATCACCTCTCTCTCAAATGTACCAGTGTTCCATATAACTTGAAAGTTCATCATCATTGTAAAAGGAAAAGTCCACACGGATGATGTGATCATGTTGTCCTCTAGATTGCTCCCAAGGGCGAGCATTAGTGGATCCATCAAGGGGTTCCCAGTCCCTTGAGAAGACCATCTAACTCAACCATCTCAAAGACATGGGAGAATAGGACATCACACATTATCATATTGGTAACTGATCGTGTAAGAACTCAAAAACCCTAAAGCAACCAAGCGTGCATAAGGGGAGCTAGGAAAATAAAAGGCTCCCAAGCTCAAAAACTATACTGAGACTGATGTCACAGTAAGCGAGCTATACCAAAATGGCCAGAATGCCAACAAACAACACTACAAAAATAAAAAAGACCCTCTAGAAGGTGAAATAGCAAGAAAACTTCCTATTTAGGTTTCGAAGACCTCAATAGATCATATCCTTCGCAAGGTGATGAAATCCAAGTCGAACAAAACGAAGTGAGAGACCAAAAGTGGAAGGATATCCATTTAGTGAAAGGGGTCCTGGTTAAAAGACTCCTAGAAGAAAAGCCACTAAGTTACCTCGTTCATGACATGTCTGAGAAGTTTAACCGAAGCTTCTGCCTTTGAGCCCTTGTATCACCTATACGGAAAATACAAGGAAAACAATGGAGAGGTGTCCTTAGGCGCTAAGTGGAGTGTGGCATTCCACAAAGTCCATCCGGAAGCAGTCCTCGTTGCTTGCTCCTGCGGAACGGGGGTCCCTCTCAACAAACCAGTCAATGACCGTGTCAAGAAATACAAGAGGATTTTAGTACCCTAAAGGACAACAACTACGTCTCAGATGAAAAGAGACAAGGGAGAATTATTTGGATTCCTATCCCCGGTGTCCTACCTAACTTACAGCTTATTTTGTATCCTCAAGTGAGGTTAAAATGTGTTGAGTTAGGGATATAAATTTTAATGGTTTGTTGTCTTACTCAATCAGGTAGCGGAAGTGCAACTCAATGGTGTTATGACTCGACTCAAACCATGCATAAGTGAATGAATCAATGCACTTTTATTTTCGATAAAAAACTAGCTACAAGAAGGAGAGAGTTCTTCGATCCAAAAAGCAAAATAAACACAAGCACAAACTTTTCAAAGAGAAAAACTACACATTTTGTATTTTTTCCTTTTATGCCAAACTAGAACTACTCTTTCAAAGTAAATGAATCCAACAATAACTTTCTTCTACTTCTAATCAGTAAAATGCATGATAAGTAAATGGAAATATTGCTTCTATTTGCAATGAAACTTGTGATTTTTAAATGAAGGAGAGGATAGGGTTTGAAAAACATTTCTAATCCAATTGTATGGATTGAAATGCAGATAAGTTTTTCCAAGTAATAAAAATTTATCCATCTCACAGGGAAGACAAAGCTTAACAGATCTTGTATGAGATTCCAGAGCAAGCTTCAAAACTTGTTACATACAACATATTGGTGGATGGACTTGGAAAGTTGGTAATCTTAACATTATGGGAGTTTTGAGGTAAAAAATGGGCCTCAAAACAAATAATGTACCATAAAAATCCACTTTATAAGAACCAATAGGATTCAAGATGATGATGTCAACCATAAGGGTAAAATTTGTAAAACAAATTGGAGGGAAAAAGAAAAAACTATTTTTTCTTATCGTATTTTTGACATATCTCCTTAACCGTTTACCAAAATTTCAAGTTTGGGCACTCGTTGGATGCGTATTTTAATTTTGCATCAAAATCATACCCACATTGCATACTTCTGAGGCACCAACGACATGAAAAAATGAAAATTTCAATTAAAAAAACATATTTTAATATTAAAATACGTATTTTATTGAAATTTTCATTTTTTCATGTCGTCGTTGCCTCATAGTATGCAGTGTGAGTATGGGTTGGATGCGTAATTAAAATAAGCATCCAACGAGGGCCCAAACTTGAAATTTGGGTAAACCGTTAAGGAGTTATGTCAAAAATACGATAAGAAAAAGTAGTTTTCTT
This sequence comes from Larix kaempferi, assembly GCA_027924585.1. Lineage (NCBI taxonomy): Eukaryota > Viridiplantae > Streptophyta > Pinopsida > Pinales > Pinaceae > Larix > Larix kaempferi. The sequence goes on from BSBM01000348.1 coordinate 6,420,103, forward strand.
TTTCCTTTCTAAAATCTAGAAATCTTATTTTATTATTATAACTCTTATTTTATTATTTCCCTTAGGAGGCCCATTTTATACCTCAAAACTCCCCTAATATGAGTGTTTTAAGTTATTTGAGCTTATGAAAGATAATAGTCATCTTCCTGATATGACTACATATACCACCCTCATGGATGGACTACGCAAGGAAGGCACACCCCAAGAGGCCAATAGTCTATTACATGAGATCTTAAAAAAGGTTTGACTTGACACTATTACATATTCAACATCCCACTCTCAGCCTTTGTGAAGATATCACTGAAATGCATTGGGAAAGATTTAGTAGCAGTGAGTGGATTGCAATTGAAGAAGTGATCCGAGTGCATTTGGTATTATTGCACTAGCAAGCTATTCGAAACAGGTTTAGTGATTCGAGTGGAATTTCCATGAGCATTCCAGGTGATTACTTCCATGACTAACCAACTTTTATGTCTTGAACTGAGGGTTGTTTGGAATTTATAGCTTGCTTTGGCATGCCTCCTTTTTGTTATGTTTTTTGCCATTGAAGTTGGGTGAAATATTTTGTTGCATTCATTGAATGTTCGGACTCCATATCTATGGAGTAATTTTTCCTATTATAGTACACAATAAGTAGTAATGCTTTCCATGGCATCTCTTACTTACAGTGCATATTTTTTAATTATACATTTGCAACTACTTGAATGTCTAGTCTCTGTGGTCGAAATTGAGTAGCTAAGACAAGTATTATCTTGGTGTCCATTTGCTCTAAACTTGCAACAATCAACTTGATTTGCAAGTTGTCATGGGTATGCCTCTTGGAGAGGATAATCAGATTTATTTGCAAGCTGCCATGGGTATGCATATTGGAGAGGATATCGAATGGGGAACATTCCAAATTTGTAGTCATAATTTATTTCATTTGCAACCAGGGAAGGTGGATTCGATTACATCTCTAGATGTTCAACAACAAGCAATAGGAGTTGGTTTATTCTATGGGCACACATCCCAAACAAATTCATTGGCTAATTGAGTTTAGGGAACCTTTTTTCCATTTACACAGGGATCCCTAGGCATGGGAACTTCCATGTTACAACTGTTGTCAAGCAGTACCTAGAGGGAAAGTATTTTCCCTGAAATATCTAGTCAACCAGAGTGCCATTTTTGTTGAAATTTTCAGCTTAGGTAACAGTTTATTGCATTTTGTCATTTTCAGGTATGATATTTCCTTGTAAATCGGAGCTTAGTATCTTCATAATTGTTGTTATAGCCATTAATTAGTTCCATAGAAAGGTCATGTAATACTGAAGCTACTTATATGTGATTATTTGGTAAGTGGCTACATCAAATTTCATGAAATAGATTCCTAACAATGAGTGACAAGGAGTTTCATCCATAGAAAAAAGGAAGCTCACAAGGGGCTAATAAGATTCAATCTACAAAGTTGATGTTGAGGACAAGTTTTTAAGTAATAAGATTCAAGCTACAAAGTTGAGGTTGAGGACAAGTTTTTAGGCCCTTAAATTTCCAATTTATTGCCCATATTGTTGTCATAACTTTTATAAAATTCACCTCATGAACTCAATCCATTCATAGACATTATGACCAAGCTAGATGATTTTATCTTATGTTATTTGAAAGAATATGATTTGCATAATCTCAAATGAATCTAATATATGCCAGCTAGTATCTTGAGCATTTTTAGATTAATTTTTTTATTTGCATTACATGAGCCTTAATATGGTTTTACAAGCGTTAACATGACAAAATGACCGTTGATGTCGACACAATGGATTTCCCCAATGATAATTACCAATTAGATTAATTGTTGTTTAAATAGGAAACCCATCCAGATTATGGTTTTAAAACCATCTCATTTTAGTTTTCTTTAAATGCAATAAATGAAATATAAAATTCAAATGCAAACACTAATACTACCAACTACAAACCAACCATACCTTTGATCCAAAAACTGGTACAACATAAACTACTATATTTGCAAAGTATAAGCTAGTATAAACTAGTATATTTGAAGAGAGGAAGAATATATTCCTTGTTTATTACTGTGCATGAATGTTGTTGGTCTTCTGCATACACCCAACACTTATGTCATTTGCTACAACAAAAGGCGGATTCTTGCCAAGGAGTGAGTTACTTGTTCAGATCTCAGTGATTACATGGGTATTCTTGCTGGTCAAGTGTTGAGTTTGCTCGTCCTACAGACTTTGTTACTAGGAGTGATATTGTAGTTACAGTCTCTAAAAATCAGTGCATACCTTCCTAGCCATTCATCTAGATTGATTGCTGAGGGGTGTTGAGGCAGCATTTGAGTTAGTGTTGATTATGAAAGGTAAATGAATTGCTACAGGAGTTATTGAGTATATTTGACAGTGTTATC